>JBBPBX010026559.1:0-32696 GCA_038048925.1 Garcialebias charrua | reverse complement strand
GTGTGTTTTAAACCCCTCCCACACTCTTGCACTGTTCTAAACAATGTTAATGTTCTAAACACTGTAAAAGTGCACAGAATGTCATGACTTCAGCTCCCTGCCTCCTCTGCTCTTTGCCACCTGCAAGCGCTCTTGGCCACGCCCACTTCTCCGCTCTTCAATGAGAACAGCTGATCAGCTGCAGGAGGAAACTTTTTCTGCAGCTTTGAGCTGCACACATGTGCAGCAGGTGCTAAATAATTTAAAATAATGTATTTTAAATAAAAATCCCATGCCGATCGTGCGGCTCATCCATCAAACAGCCAATTTTGTGTCATGTCCAAGTTGCAAGTCTGCGATAAACGAACTGTGAAGTAGCGAGGGACTACTGCATAAGCTGTTTAATCGCATACGATTCAAGAAAGATTTTCTCAAGTCAATGCTCTGAATTAAATAAATGCAAGACTCATTGTTGTGTGATTGCAATGCAAACATTTACCAGGTTGTGTAGTATATGTCTGCTTGTGTTGGTTTGTATTGAAATGAAAATGTGAATGTATGTAATTTTTAATGATGGCATAAATTAGGGAAGTAAATAGCATTTTGTCCACCTTAGTTTGGCACCCATGATTAAACTGCAAATTTCTTAGACTTTTATATTGGCTTTATTTTTCAGGCCTAGAGGTATTCTTTTATTATTTTCTATACACTCTTGCTAGATTTCACATTGTTGGGTACTCTATTCCCTCTTCCTTTGTTGTTTGACTTTTAAGGTGCAACTGTGCACCTTCAGAAGCAAACAGAGGGTAACTAGCATGCTCACCTCAGAAAAAGAAGCTTGAATAGCCTCCTTTATGCAGTCAATTCTTGATTTGACCAGTTTGATATTTTTCAAAACTTAAAAAAAAAAAAGTTTGTGTTAATACACTGCAAAACAGTAAAACAGTTTACTGCACATCAAAATACAAAAAAGATAACGATCACTCATTTGCATTCCAGTATGTCAGTACCTGCCCAGTTCTTTTTGATTGTGGGGGAAGAAAGTGTCTGGGTGCCTGCTGCTTTCTCTTTCAACATGCAAGCTGCCATGTTTATGAAGCCTGTTGCCTCGCAACCTCTGCTAAACAGACCTGTGGATCAGAGCACCTGTGAAGCCACAGAAGTAGATGTTGTCATGAGAAGGTGTTTGTACAAGTGTGAGTCTGCATGTCTGTGCATCTGTGAACAGGTACTGCTGCCCTCCACGGGGCTTGATGTGTTATATCTTTCCATTAATAACCTCTTCTGGAATCATTAAAGGAATTCTTTTGTAGGGAAGAATATAAAGAAAAGAGCAGGTCTGGATCAGAATGCTTTTCCATTTGCTCCTATTATTGGAAGAATATGCAAATTTGGGGTTATTGGTACCGAAGCAAAGTTAAATTCTTGGTGTTTATTGTCTTTAGTGCGTGTAAACTATAATATATTGAACAGATTACAAAGTGATACATAGACTTGTGTAGCTGGATATTCCAATTAGACTCACTTTCAATTTTACACAATAACAATACCAACAACGAAAATACAAACTAATAATAATAAAAAAGCTACCTGACATGTCGGTTTTTCAAAATTTTCAGCTAATGCATCCATTTTTGGAAACATGCCATAGCACGACGGAATTAAAAAAAAATTGGTCATGAAAAACCACAGCTGAAATGTAATTTCTAAAGGACAATGGACCAATAAAGAATATAAATAACACATTAGTCCTTTTGAATTTCATAGAACAGGTTTAATATATTATATGTTAGTGATATAGCTCTTTAAACAACCTCATTTTAGAAAAATATTAATTTATTCTGAACAAATTGACAAGCTAACAGCTGGTTCAAACTGGACCAAGACCATAGTGTAATGTTTCTTAATACATCTCTAATCTCAAATGTTTCATTTCAGTTCATGCAAATTCTATTTTATAAAACTTTATATGTTTATGTTTATGTTTGTTTGTTTATGTTTATTAAATTTGTTCATTTTTTTACAAAAGAAACAATACAAGGCAATCTCATAATGATAGTGTACAAAATGTAAAAAAATGAAAGGTGGCAGAAAGAAGAATAAATCTTATTATATCTGCCCCTTATCTCCAACAATCAGATTAAACAACAGTAGTCAAACCATGTAAACAATAATAATCTTCAACCAACTTTTTCCAACAATCAGGTTAAACAATAATATTCTTCAACCAACAGTACAAAATGACTAATTCTTTTTAGTTTACTAACTAATACTAATACAGTACAAAATGACTAACACTTTCTAATTTTCTATATGACTTTCATTTTCACACTGCCTTTTTTAAATAGAATTATTTCTTGTTTTGCAAGCACAGATGTGGCAGCTGTAGCTTCTAGTGCAAACTTGAGTAACTCTTGCAATATTATTATGTTTCTGCTTAGATAATTGTGTAATGTAAAATTGAAAGCAGCGTATTGATTTATAAAATAGTATTTGTATGAACAAATATAAGTGTTTTGAGATTGGAGCTGTTTTAAGTTGTCAATAAGGCGTCTTGGCTCCACTTGGACTACTATTCGCTCCTCTATCCAGTCTAAATTAATCTGTATTTCTATAAACTAAGGTATGTTCAAAGAGCTATCTACTGTACATATAAGCTAACATTTCATAACATTTACACAGAAAATATATGAACTATATATTGAAGAAGGCAAAGAGCTCCTGCTCATTGTTTCAAATACAACATAATTCACATTAGCCTTTAAGTGTTTCAATGATTCATTTAATTTGACTAAGTGAAAATTCATCGGTGAGAATGATTATGAATAATTAATTATATTTTCCTTGATTTATCAGTTGTGTCTTAACCCCTGCACACTTGTTGTTTTCAAGTGCAAATATGAACACCTCTAATAAAATCAGTAAAAAAAAATGTTGGTGCATCTTATTAAGGTACTTATATACGACGGAGCTTTAGGGCCACGCTAAGAAAAAAATTATTAAAACCCATTAAATTACTTGAATAAAGTCGTAGTATTACGAGAATAAAGTCGAATAAAGTCTTACTATTATGAAAATTAAGTTGTGCGAGACTATTGTTTTGCAGCTCTCGTGTTTTTTTGTTGTTGTTTTTTCCCCCCACGAGTCAGATCCACAACACGACCTGTCAATCAATCAGTAGGCGTGTCAGCAAATGACCAATCTGAAGCTAAATGAGTCGTAATATTAGCCGAACTCTGACACGATAAAGCATGTTTACCACATTTTAACTGTGGTAAAATGAAGAATGTTGAGCATTTTGTTAAATTATACTTTGGTATTGGTTTTACAGATAAGGAGATAGATTATTATCATGATGGGCTGCAGCAGCTCTGCAGGTAAGGAGCATTTAGCTTTGGATTGGTCATTTGCTGACATTGGATTGATTGACAGGTTGTGTCGTGGATCCAACTCGTGGAAAAAATAAATAAACAAGAGCTGTAAAAAAAAGTCACATACAACTCATAATATTAGGGCTTTATTCTCATAATTGTATGGCTTTTTTTCCCTTAGCGTGGCCCTAAAGCGCCGTCGTACTTGTATCCATCCTAAAACAGAATCAATGACCACATTTGTTGTTTTCCTTAATGCTTGAAATCATTTTTATTCTCTTTTTACATACGATCACATCCTAAGGCTGTTTTGCAGCCAACTTTTCTCCCTCCTGCAGGTAATAGGCCAAACGCTGAACCTTCAGCAGCAGTAGTTTGATTACAAAAAAAAAGTAGTACTGTACTGTAGAAGATCAGAGGAAAACATCAGCTTTTAGTGTCAACTCCTTGAAAAACACAGTGAGTTTTTTTTATTCTACATGCAGCTAGTTGCACCAGCAGTAACACTGGGAGTTCTCCGCTTTAGAAGAGATGGATTTTCTCAGCACACCACAATGCATTAAAGCAACAAGAAATGTTTCAGTAAGGGAGCACAGCATTTGCTTTCCCCTCTAATGGAATACAGCTCTTGCTCCGCTATTAAAATTGCTCTACCGCATACGAATAAGACCTGCAACAAGTTCATAAGTTCACACCTACTCTACAGAGAACCTTTGAAGAATGAGAACTTACTATCTGGTGATATACTCAAAAAACTGCAAGAAAATGACTCCATGGCAGCTTAGAGATGCTCAACAGTGCGTGACTAAGGATCATATCTATGAATTACACTGCAGATGCCACCTCAGATCAGTTTTAAGGATAATGTAGGAAAAAAGTGTCATAAGAGGGAATAACTAAGCTCTTTTGATGAAAAATAACAGACGAGATTCAACCTGACCTTAAGAAGCAGGTGACATTTCCCAGTTGAGGAGCTGAAACCCATCGTCAGCGATAACAAGAGCATCTTACTTAAATGTCACAGAACTGGACTGACTGGCTCTGATATTGTTGAGGAGCTGCCATCTGGCTGGAAGGCTTTATTTTTATTATTCAAAGCATGAAGCAGCAATATGCTAATATGTGTCCTATTAAACATTAACAATAACTATTAGATACACAAATTTAGCAGAAAACGACTCTGCAGTGTTTATTATAAGGATGTGACGAATGCAGTTTGCTTTGACGGTATCTAACTTTTAATTTTGCCTTACAGCTGTGGAAGAATAAAAAGAACAGAAACAACCAGTCAACCTCCTGTCAGATGAAGCACATCAAAGGAAAACAAAAAGCCTCCATAGCTCTAAAAGATATTTCACTCTGACAGATGCCAAACAGGGAATTGTTGTACTTGGTTTTATTAAGTGCAGCACCACAGAGTCCGACTCAAATTCGAAACACTTTTCAATAAAATACAAACATATACTGTATTACACATGCATCACAGGTTGAGATAAATAATTATAAGGACCGCAATTAATTATATGGTACTTTAGAAAAAAATGTGTTAGGTAAAATGATTTAATTCAATTAAAAATATTGCAACCTTTTTTTTTGCACCATATGATTAACATACTCAAATACTTAATACCTAAATGCTCAAAACGTTTGCTCAAAGTCTTGCTCAAGTTATTGCTGTTCATCATTTCAGAGATCTTTAATGAGTGGTAATATAATACTCCTGAGTGGAGTGAGAAAGTGGGGCGTTTAAACAGATTTGTCCCTCGATAGCAGTTGTGTTGGAAGGCAATGAAAAATTGAACTGAGCATGAACTTTGGTGTAAATAAGTATAATAATAATAATAATAATAATGTCCTTTTTTGTCATCTGTGTATGTTTCCCATACATAGACGAAATTCGTCTCTGCATTTAACCCAACCACCACCAGGTGGTGCAGTGAGCAGCCATAGAAAGCGCCCGGGGAGCTGGAGAATTAGGTGTGCACTCATAGACACCCCAAGGTGTGTAGTGGCCGGGGTTCGAACCCGGGTCCTTCGGGTCCCAAGTCGGAAGCCCTGCCACTAAGTATGAAGTAAGTGCTATGTGTTGTCATCATTGTATGTTCCCATACAATGACAAAATTAGTTCTCTGCATTTAACCCATCACACCTGAGATACACCCAGGTGGAGCAGTGGGCAGCTATGTAAGCACCCGGTGTTTCCATTTCCAATTTTCTGTGTAACTTTTTTTGTGTATATGCTTTATTCTGGTTCCTGCCTGGAGTGGACGCAGGAACCACAATGAAATGACAGTGTGGTATTGGGAAGTCTGGAGTGGCAGAGAAGTATGTTAGAGACTGGTACAGGACATATGAGGACAGCAGGACAGTGGTGATATATGCTGTAGGAGTGACAGATACAAAGTAGCTTCATGGTGGAGGTGGGAGTGCATCAAGGATCAGCTCTGAGCCCCTTATTGTTTGTTCTGGTGAAGGACCGACTAACAGATTAGGTCAGGCAGGAATCCCCATGGACTATGATGTTTGCAGATGACATTATGATCTGTGGTGAGAACAGGGAACAGGTGGAAGAGAACTTGGAGAGGTGGAGGTGTGCACTTGAAGGAATATGAATGAAAGTCAGTCGTAGTAAGACAGAGTACATGTGTGTGAATGAGAGGGAGGCTGGTGGAACAGTGAGGCTACAAGGAGCAGAGGTCACAAAGGTGCAGGACTTCAAGTACTGTACTTGGGGTCCACTGTCCAGGAAAATGGGAAGTGTGGTAAAGAGGTGAAAAAGAGAGTCCAGGCAGGATGGAGTGGATGGAGAAAAGTTCAGGAGTGATTTGTGACAAAAGGAAAAGTTTACAAGACAATGGTGAAAGCAGCTATGTTGTATGGTCTGGAGACAGAGACATGGCCAAAAAGGCAGGAGAAAGAACTGGAAGTAGAAATGAAGATGCTGAGGTTCTCCTTAGGAGTGACAAGGATGGATAAGATCAGGAATGAGATCATCAGAGGTACAGCACATGTTGAACAACTGGGAGATAAAGTTAGGGAGGCCAGACTGAGATGGTTTGGACATGTCCAGAGGAGGGACAGTGGGTATATTGGTAGAAGGATGTTAGAAATGCAGCTGCCAGGAAAAAGACACAGAGGAAGGCCAAAGAGGAGATATATGGATGCAGTTAGAGAGGACATGAAGGTAGTTGGAGTGAGGACAGAGGATGCAGAGGACAGAGTGAGGTGGAGGAGGATGACTCGCTGTGGCGACCCCTGAAAAGAGAAAAGCCAGAAGAAGAAGAGGGTTGGGAATCACTGATCTACACCTCCAGATGCAGGAAGAGGGCCACTTGCATCATAAAGGACCCCACTCACCCAGCACACACACTCTTTGCCCCACTCCCCTCAGGAAGGAGGTTGAGGAACATTAAGTGTAGATCCACTAGACTGAGGAACAGCTTCTACCCTGAGGCTGTTAAACTCATGAATCTCTAACCAGGATGATCACTGTCACATCATGTTGCTGCTGATCTGTTCATGTTTCTGTGTTCATACGTGCTCATGTTCGTGCTCATGTTTGGCGTATTGTTTTATGCTATTAGCCTTTAGTGTATTTTTAGTGAATGTTTTTCTTAGTTCATATCTTAGATCTTATTACTGTTTTTTCTTTGACATTTTTATTGTTGGATGTAACTGGAACCCTGTGTACACAATTTCGTTCCACCACATGTACCGCATGTGGTGCAAATGACAAATAAAGAAACTCTGACTTTAAAAAAAAACTTTTTCACGTCAAAATGCTCAGATTTGAGTTTAGTCCATTTTTACTTTTTAACTTGTTCCATTTCTAACATGACCCAACCACAGTTTCAGAAAATAACTGTTTTTTTTTTAAACACAGAAATAATAAAACCAGACAACACGAAACTGTTACAAGTGATTATTTAATATCGCCAAGTTTGGACTTCTGGTTGAAGTTGAATGAAGTTTGTATATTTCACTTGAACACAAATAAGAAGCTCACATTTAAAATAATTCCTGCAGCGAACAGTTGAGTGTGTTGCATGTGTTGCAGTGATCATGTTGTTGTCGGTACGAAGCAGCAAAGGAAACATGTCAGCCCCCTTTGCTTTTTCTTCCCCCTGCACTGTCTGTCGGTTTCTGCTGCTCCTTCTTCTCCCAATGGCCTGAGGGAACAGTTGGCTTTCTGAATGCCTCCCCTCCTCCTGCATCGTGAGCTCACATTGATTGGCTCCTTGCTCCCCCCACCACCCCAAAGCAGAGCAGCATGGGGTGTCAGCAGCCAGCTTTTTGCTGGTGCTGCTGAAAAAAAAAGGTTTAGTTGGGGTGGGGTGTAAAATGAAAAGAGGAAATTGTCAGGTGCTTTACCACAGCTTGTCTAAGTATGTCTCGTCTCTTCCTGCCTGCTTTTCCTTCTGTAATGAGAATCAATAGGGATCAGCACATTTCCCTCATGTCTTTGTCAGATCCTATGCAATAGTCTCCTCTGTTTGCAGAGTCTTGCTCTGCTGTTTCCCGCCATCCTTTTTTTTTTTTGTTGCTCCTGCTTCCCAGATTCCACAGAAAGGACCCAAGTGCAGTCACCATCCTACAACCTCAATAACACATCTGTTCAGAGAAGGAGCCACATGAACCAAAAGAGCTCGGCAAAAATTAAAACGCAGAACCATCGAGTCATCTAGTTATTTTCAAGTTCAGCTAAAGAAAGAAGTGTGCCAACACAGTTCCTGAGAATTGCAGTAATTATACCCTTGGGGAACGTGCGACTCCAGAACACGTATCACTGAGCAGCGTGAGTGTCCACAGCAGGGAAAAGTGTGTGCTGAGAACACATTTTGACTGGAGGACAGCCAGAGGTTGGTTGGGGGGGTTGCGGAGGATGTGGGCTAGTCTCTGGAGCCTGGTGGTTGTTCATTCATGAACCAGGTGGGAACTGTAAATAAAATCTTAGAAATCTCCCTGCCTGGGCTTTCAAAGATCACATTGTGCTGGTTATTTTAGAGAGCAGCAGGAAAAGCAATGTGCTTTATGCAGCAAGTAAAAAAATAAAATAAAAATACAAAATCACCCCAGCTTCAGCCATATTAAAAGCTTAAAGAGGAAAATATCAGTGAAAAAAAAAGTCCAAGGTCTTTGAATTTATGCTTTAATTCAGATCTATTATATTTTTGACCTATGCTCATTTTGTCATCAGGACAATGAAATGTTAAAAGATTGCTCTCTGGATAAAAACCAAACTAAAGAGTGTTCTGTCTTCAATTAAAAGAAAAATTTTAAACAGGGAGAAAGTTTTTTCTTAAAAATTCAAATTTTCGTTACTTTTTAAAAATGTTTAAACACAATGGGAGAGCAGCAACAGACATAGAGCTAACGACAAGCTTGGTAAGTTTCTGTTGGGGGAGTGGTGGCACAATGGTTAGAGACGGTGGGCCTGTGATCACCAGTTCAAGCCCCGGTACCGACAACAACAAAAAAAAATTATCAAGTGATAGAGAACAATTAACTGTTTCTCACACAAATGGCATTTGACTTTCAAATTGTCTTGAGAAAAATGCTGTTGTTTACTAAATTATCTTTTTCAATGTTATCAAGAAACATTTTGTATCAATTTTCACATGATATTTGTTACATTTTAACATGAAGCACCTGTTAAAGGTTGAAAATGGTTGGGCAAGCAAGTCAATAGCAATAACATGATGTCCTGTACAGTAGTCCCTCATTCATTGCGGGGGATCCATACCCTGAAGCCCTGCGATAAGTGAAAACCGTGAAGTAGGAATAGTAGTAAAAGTAGTAACTGCAAGCGCTCTTGGCCACGCCCACTTCTCCGCTCTGCGCAGAGATCAGCTGATCAGCTGCAGCAGGAAGTTTATCCTGCATCATGTGCTAAACATATGTGCAGGTGCTAAATAATTTAAAATAATTTATTAAATAAAAATTCCATGCCGATCACGCGGCTTATCCAATCAGCCAATTGTGTGTCATGTCCAATCTTATTTTGAAAAACCGCGATAGAGCGAGTCTGCGATAAACGAAGTACGAAGTAGCGGTGGGCTACTGTACACATAAATAGTTTGAAACACAATCTTTTTTTCCCTCCGCCCTAATGTCTTGTTTACTACTCATTGGGCCTCATGCATGAACATGTTCGTATTTCTATCCTAAATTTCTCTTACTTTTGTTCGTACGAAGCGTTCGTACGAACATGCCACGTCAGATTCAACAAACTCTTCTATCCTCAGGAAAAGTGTGTAAATGAGCTGCGTACTATGATGAATCCCACCTGTTCTATTCACCTGCGCGTGCACGCGGAGAGGTTATTTACATAATTCCCACCCCTCAAAACACCATATAAGGCTACGTTTCCTGCCTCAGAGGCAAAACGTGTTCGTTCATAAAATGACAGCGAAAAGTAAAAAGAAGAACTCTACCGGTGCGGAGATTGAAGTTCTGCTCTCTGAGGTCAAGAAAAGAAAATCTGTCCTTATTAGCAGCGTCACTCATGGGAGTAAATGACCAACTAAAGCCAAAGAATGTTTGTTTATAATAAATGTGGACCTTAAAATATACATGTGTCCTGGTGGCCCACTGGGTAAAGCATTGCACCGCTTATCGAGACCTTGTGGGTTCGATTCCCACAAGGTATGACTATTTTTTTTCCTTCTTTCTTTAGATTATTTATTCATTCCAGATTAAAAAGACTTTATGCTTCATTTCTTGTTGTATTGTAAATAGTTTTCTTGTGTTTTTTAAATCTGGAATGAATTAAAAGGAGAAAAAAAAACGTTGTCCCATGTGGGAATTGAACCCATAAGGTTCGGAACTGCGATGCAACGCTCTTCTCATTGAGCTATCTGAGATCTATGACAGCAACAGGAGGAGGTGAAACTAAAGTCTGCGTTACCGAAGTCTGCGTTACCGAGACAAATTAAACTTAAATTAATTCATAATTTAAGTTGGTTTCAGTTTGAGATCTTCATATTAATATTGTAGTGTTAGAAAACGGCATTGATAACAAATTGATTTTAATTTAAATACTTTAATCCGTTAGTCATTATTACATTTAAAATTATAATTCGACTTCAAACAGAACCTATTGTCAAGACCAATTGTGGTGCGTGACTTTTTTAAACTCTAAATATTTTCTAACTAACGAAATATGAAGTTATTAGTGGAGAAATTCCGTCTGGATGACAGCAGACCGACTGCTCGTAAAATATACGACAGGTCCGGACCACTCGTAAATTTTGTTCGTATCTGAAAAAAATCGTAGGATACGAAAACATTGTTGAATGCCACAAATGATCCTAAATCACTCGTACGCACAGTTTAAGAACAAATCTGTGCGTACGAACGGTTCGTGCATGAGGCCCGTAGATTTTGTTCGTATCTGAATAAATTCGTAGGATACGAAAACATTGTTGGATGCCACAAATGATCCTAAATCACTCGTACGCACAGTATAAGCACAAATCTGTGCGTACGAATGGTTCGTGCATGAGGCCCATTGTCTGTTTTATTGATTGTTTCTCAATATATGATAAGTTTGCAGAATAATTTTTCAGTCATTTTTAATTTAGTTTTCCTACAATTGTTGGTTTGCACTCAGGGGCAATCAAAGCTGACTGGCATAATTGACAGCTGTGTCACAAAATAATCATGAGTTTTGCTTTGCAGTGTGATAAATGAGTAGGCCTGTCTCAATAAACAATAAATCAATTAATCGCATGATGAACAAAAATTATCGACCTCATTTTCATTTATCGGCTTTATCGTTTCTTTGAGTCTCTCTTTCAGACACTTGATGACAAAAGGTTCAACTCTGGTGCTCTTCACTGACCCCTCCCTTTCTCTTTAAAATCCCTTTTAACCATCCAATTCCGTTTTTGGATCGTTAAAAGCAGCTAAGCTGAGATGCTAAGCTATGAGCTAAGCTAACAGACCAACCTCAGGAATAAACTTTGGTCTTGTCAAGCTCCAAAATTTACGATTGAAACCCATGCCTTTGAGTAAAAAGTTGTTTTTCTCTGAAAAAAGAAGCTGAGAACTTGTTTAATGGTTTTTTATTAAAAGCTTTGTGTGGAAAAATGCTATGCTAAAGAGCCCAAACCACCGAGCATGCACCATGTCAGCCCATGTCACGTCAAGGGCCCTCTCTCTCATTTTTTCTTTAAGAGACACTCTGCTCAACTATCCATTCTTTGGTTCTAACAGTCTTATACTTCCATCAGGTGGTCGTAAAAGATACTACACACCAAACAAATCAACATTTCTTCTAAAAAAATTGACAATTATTATTGTTAAATTTCGAAAAATATCATTTATCGCCGTAATTTCTGAGACAATTAATCGCCCAGCAACATTTATTGTGAAAGGCCTATAAACTTTGGCAGTCATGACAATGTACACATTTTTGGAGCTTCAGCTTAATATTAAAATACAGTACAGGGAGTCAGCGAGTTATGGCGCCCTTGACCTACGGCAACTCGGACTTACGGCATAAAACATAATTGATAAAAATATGAAAAAAAATTGTGTTTAAATGTTCTTGATTTCATGTGTACAGCATTTTGTTGCAACTGTGGTTGTTTTAAAGGAGACCACATATTGGTTTTATAAATTTTTATGGTATGTCTGTGGGCTATCCAGACCATGTTCATTCAATTTAATGCACAAAATAATTCTTAGTTAATAAAATATCCCCTTTCTAGTTATGCATTTTCTGACTTCCGTTCTAAACGACCGGTTTATGATAATGAGCTCTGAAGGCCACGCCCTTCAAAAATCTGTTTACATTAACTCCGCCCTCTGTAACAGCCAGTATCTCTAATCTGTTGTTGTTTTAAAATTAGCTCTTTTTTTATTACTCATTTGACTTACTGTTAGTGCTAGCTTAAGATAACTTACCGAAAGCCGTCTGCGCGCGCCGCCATTAGCTGCTCCTTTTAGCATTAGCCCACCCGAATCCGAGGCTAATGATAGCTCTTCCTCCTCCGGCACACCGCCCGCTTAGCTCCGCTCGTTGCATGCGGCGCTTTGGGAGCGATCGCTGCTCCAGTCCAGACACATACACAAAGTTCACCGAGTGTTTCCAGTTAATTTATCCGTATGAGGCAACCTCTGACCGGACCCACGGTCCTCAAAAGCCAGCAGTTCCCAGCAGCTCCCGCCCGCAGATGGTCCCTTCGCCGGCGGTCATGCTCGTTTTATGTCTGCCGGCTGCGCGTTGGGAGCGATCGCTAATACGCTAAAAATTGAATTGGCCGACAACACCAGCTCATGCGATGGGCTAATTGTGGAGCTAATGCTAACGCGGGGACACCGGGCCGACAGGCGGCGGAGAGGCCATCGATGTCCGCTTGGCAGCCTAAGATGTCGGGAGACACTGAGCTAACAGAGAAGCTAGCATGCTAAAACGCGGAGAAACAGCGCCAACAGCCTTTTTGGATGGGCTAATGATAACAGGTGCAGCTAATGGCGGAGCTAACACGCGCAGGTTGTTTTGGATGGACGGACACTGCGGAGAAACGGCTTTCAGTAAGTTATTAACTCTTTTTCTGGCTCAAAATGTATGGAGTTAACATGCTAACAGTCCTTCCTGTAAACAGTTTGGACTGCGTGAAACAGCACGAAGCTGCGGAGCTCGGACGTGCAAGAGCTAACATGCTAAAAGACGGAGACAGGCTTGAACAGCTCAAAGTAAGAAATTTATATTTTTTATTGATCAAAATGTATATATTTTTTGAAAATTATGTACTACATTGTGTTAGGTGTGTTAGGATAGGCGAAGTGCTTGGTAACTACATTACCGTACATGTACGTGTATAAGTGGCGGCTGGTATATGGTCCCAGACTTACGGCAAATTCGGGTTACGAACGATCCTTAGGTCCGGAACTCGTTCGTAAGTCGGGGACTCCCTGTAGTTTGTGTCTCTTCAGCCAATGATCAAATGAATCTTAAATTAAAATGACTGCACTGAATTTCAGTAATCACTGACTCAATCAGCAGCTGTTTGTACTGATGAAAGCAGCAGAATCTCTCACATACACAGGTTTTGTGTTGGGTAAAACTTTAATAAAACAAGACTTGAAACGCTATAATCATTAGTTTTCATTCTGAGCAGAACAAATTGAGCAGCCTGCACTAATGCAAACTGAAGACTGAAATGAATACTAATCAAAAGAATAGCTTTTTTAATAATATAATAAAATAGTTTTACCCAATTTTAATATGTACAGTATTTGTCCACTCACACAGTGTCAGTGCTTATTAACATCTTAACTAACTTCCTCTGGCTGATTAGTTTATCTCTTTAGGCCTCATTGAAATACATAAAACTATCTGACTGATTAATCTTACTGAAATCTGTGCTCATAGAGTTTTTGGCTATAGTGCCAACACGAGGTTCACTTTTTTAATTTACAACATAAATATATTGGTTTATACAACTTAAAAGAAAAAAGGCAATAATTTTCACCTCAAATGTTTCCTTTCAAGTTAGATGTTTCAAAGTCTTTAATCTACAACTGTCGACAGGAGAAGCATACTAGAGTCAACTTGTACAGAATACAGAAATGTCAATCAAACAATGCCAGCAATCAAACCTGCTTTAGGTTTCAATGCAACTGTATGAACCGCTGGACCATCATGTTTGTGTCTGTAATGCAAGGCAATGTGATTTCTCCAATTGAGCTCGATGACGCTTCATTGTCGATCACCACTTCACACTGGTTTTTAAAAGAATTTTACCCACATACTGTTTCTGACTGGATCTCCTTGACCCAGTTTTGACAAGGAAAATTCCCTTCTATAATTGGATCAGCATGTCTGTCTGAGAGCTGGTGTTCATCATAGACGTCAAAGTACCTTGAGAGAGGTGCTGTTGCACTGTGATCACATTTGACAGGACAATCCCTTTTGAAATTCCTTTAGTGCAAAACATATTTTTCATTTCACAATACGTATTAAGTATTATTTATGGTGCATCAAGTGATTATTTTAGTTACATTTATTTTCATATACTGTAGATCTTTTTTTTGTTTTGTCTTTGGTTTTCATGGACAAATAGTCACTTCAACTGTCATAGTGTTTAGCGTATATATCTTAGATCCTTGCACAGCCCCTGTGTCCTGGAACACCCTGCAAAAAGATCTGAAGCTGTCGACCTTGACCACTCTAAGGGACTTTAGACAACCGCTAAGTTCATAGCAAAAACCAATGCAGTCATGTTCCTCGTTTTAGTATTTTACATCGCTTTATAATGTAGCAGATTTTTATTAAATTTTTTATATATTTCTTCCATTTACTTTTCATTTTATATGCTTTTTATATGGTTGTCTATTGTTGTCGTCTGTGTTCTTTGTTTAAAACAGGTCTCTTTTGTAAATGAGTCCTCAAGGCTCAATGAGACTAACCTGTATAAATAAAGGTTGAACTGAATTTTTTTTAGCAGTAACAAAATCAGGGATGCACCGATCCACATTTTCTTGCTTCCGATCCGATGCCGATACTTAAATCTGGGTATCGTCCGATACGATCCAGTTCCGATATCATCAGTATCATTGATTTTCTATGAGGCTGTAATAATCTCCTCTCAAGTACAATGTGTACACATATATGCATGCATGTCCAAAAAGGCAACTTGAGGTAAGTTTTATTAATGTTGGATAAGTTTCAAAGTTATGATTAAATTCTGCTAACACAAAACATGTTTTATTTTATTCCTAGCTTTAAAGTGAATATTAAAGTGATTAATTTAAGTGATTGTTTGTTTAAAGTTATTTTATATATTCTTTTAAATAATGGGGTGATATAAGATTTTTTTCTTCTTCTTTCTGCACTCTTTTCATTCAGTGTTTTCTTTTTGGTGAATTTGTTTCATTTTTTGTCTCTTTTAAATGAATGAATAAATAAATTAAATAAAATATCAAATAGCTGCTAAGTTCATGGCATAAACCAACTCAGACATGTTCCTGTTTTTAGTATTTTACATCACTTTATAATAAAGCTGTTTATGTTTCGCTTTTTATACAGTTTTTTTGTCATTTTTAATTAATATGCTTTTTTATAATTGTCTATTGTTGTACTGATAAATATCTCCTGGAGGGTAAACTATATCTTGGACTGCAGTCAAGTTAATTTTACGTTGGACAGTCGAGCTCCGTGGCTTCAGCGGAAGGAGGTACAGGCTGAGAGCAGCTGCCCGAAATCAAAGCGCCCACCCCGGATTGAACAAGAACAACACACCGCTGAAGCCACGGAGCTCGAATCGTAAGAAATCCTTCATTTTCTATAATTACGATGAAGTTTAGCAACTTCTTGGTAAACATTTGAGCTCCGTGGCTTCAGCGGGACGCCACTCTCACTGAACCGAAACACAGGCTGGCCGGGTCGGACTGGACGCTGCTGGCCGGGTCGGGATGCCTGTGTTTCGGTTCAGCGAGAGTGGCGTCCCGCTGAAGTCCCGGAGCTCGAATGTCCAACGTAAAACTAACCTGACCGCAGTTTAATGTGGCGCTATGGCTCTGCAGACATTGAACGTTGCTGTCTTGCGGTGTTGAGTGTAAAATACTTCCACACAGCGGACATGTTACAATGAAAAGTTGGCTAACTGCTAGCTAAGATGCTACTCACCAGTGTTGCCAGATCTTGTGACAGAAACAAGCGACCAGCTCCATGAAAACAATCCCAAAACATGCGACCCGCTCTTTGAAAACAAGCCCAAAACAAGCCCAACTGAGTACTCACTCAGTCCTCATGCTGTAGCAGCTGGCTGCAAACTATGAAATGGATTTCCTGAAGTTGAGGCGGGTCTTGTTACTTTGGGTTCATGAGACACGCCTCCGTTCAGGAAATCCATTCCATGGCTTGAAGCCAACGTGCATCATGGATCGGAAATATCGGCAGGTTGGATCAAAAATCCGATACGTAATTATGCTGGTATCGGACACCGATACCGATACCGAATCGGATCGGCCCCATCCCTAAACAAAATACATTCTGTGTTGACCCTAAATTGTTAGTGTTTGAGTCAGGTTGGGGGTATAAACCTGTAAATTATTTTATTAAAGAACATCACCAAAGATTTATATTTCTAAGTAAAGGAACAGACACATGCAAAGAGACAAGAACACAGGCCTAAGCACAGAACCTTGAGGAATTCCATGAAAAGAACGAACCAAAGGGGGATAAAAACAGTTCCTAAGACAGACTGAAGAACAGACTACGTTCACGTTAATTTCTTTGGTTTGTTTTTGGTGTGTGGTCTTGTGACCATCAGACTCCAGTGTGAACTGTCTATGACCCTGAAGCACTACATGTACAGAAGAAAACATGTCACATGTAGTAAACATAAATGGCACAAATGTTAGCATGTGCGTATAGATTCTGGAGTTGTTCTGTACTGTATTCACCAATTAAATTAATATCTGACACAATTGTTTCGTCCACTGTTACATTTGATCTTTATGCTTCTTGGCTACTCTGGTGCAGAGTTGGACTTCTGGAACAGGAGCAGTGGACTGAGCATCGAGGCAATAAACAAATGCAAGTAACAATCTCATCCTGTTAGCATCAATATGATCCAATGCCAATGTTGGTAGCATACGTTCATGTAGTTCTCAGTCATCCAGGAAATGGCAAATTAAAAAAAGATGAAGCAACTGGATTCTGTAACCGAAGACGTGAAGTTGCAAGCTTTAAACTTCATGATGTTGGTATCAATGTTATCAATATGTTGATGGAGCCACATACCCCTTCCTCAAATGGTAGAACGTTTCAATGAAATGCATTATGAACATTCTGACTGTGGTCACTGATATGTATTCAGTTTAGTGCCACACATGAAAAGATCTGGGTTGGATTTGAAAATGTGTATTTGTCAAGTTCAGGCTGTCATAAGAAAATCTATGGGCAAAAAGTTTAATTTGGGCCACTTTGCCTGCAGTGTGAGCTTAGTCTTAGTGAAAACAAGGTCTAGTACTGTTTCATGTGTGTAGCTCGGTGGTCCGTGCTGTGGTTTTATAATCTTGAAGCTGCAGCCCAGGTTGCATCATGAACTATATCAGTGCAAAACAATCCCCAAATCTTTACTGTGAGTTTGCTCACTGTGGTGACCCTTACAGATGGGAAAAGCTGAAATGTGTTCAACACCAACACAAGTCCAGTCAGTAGATAAGTATATTGTAATCAACAAGGCTGAATGTTGATGTGAGGTCTAAAAGAAGAAAATGTGTAAACATTTCCTGAGTTATTACAATGCAAAGATTGAAAAAAAAACCTTTACAAGTGCATGTGCTGTGCAGGAGTTTCAACCTGAAACACTTCAATACTAATGTTGTGTCTTTGTAAAAGAAATGCAATTGCACAAATACTCACAGAAAAGTCTTGAAATAGGATTACAAATACAGAAGATAAAATTTTTTTCTGGGCTTGTCTTTATGTGCAAAAATTGCTCTGACGCATGTTTAGCTTAATAAGCACCTGAGTTGAGCAATTTATTATTTAATTGAGTGTGATCTTCAAAATTCTTCCTGCAAAAATAAAAACAGAACAGAACTTTTTCGTGGAAAGAAAACAGATACATTTTAACAACATTTATGAAACATTTTCTGTGATGAGTTTCCTAATACAGTAAATAACCATGCAAGCTCAAACTAAGTGCCAAGCAAAGGTTTTAAGAAACTTTATTCAGAGGTTTTTAATCTTGTTAGTATTTTTTTTAAATGCCATACTTTTTCAGTAGTTTCAGATAAATTATCAGGTAACAACAAAACATGGGGTTATCAAGAGTGAATTAAGACAGTTTTAGAAAAAAGGTCAACTTTTATGGTTTTTGAAATATCTGCTCAAACTTTGCTTTAAGATGTTTGAATCCTTCAAAATACTAGAGAATTAAGTAAAGAACAGTCATTGTAACTTTAATTGTGCATCATGCAACTTGTTTGTACCTGGACCAACATAACTAGCTCAGTTCATGTTTTCTTATGAGATTTAAATTCTCTCTTGCATTTTGACAACAGTCATAGATTGGACCGTCAATATTGTAAATAGAATATGGCTGACATCTTTCCTAAACCACAGGTAATCCTTAATAATATTTTATAAAATTTCATCCATCCATTATCTTTACCCGCTTATTCCTTTTTGGGTCACGTGAGTCACTGGTGCCCATGTAACAGTTACTGTGCGAGAGGCAGGGTACACCCTGAACAGGTCTCCAGTCCATCACAGGGACACACTGAGACAAAGGAGACAACTCTCTCACAGGGACAATTACAGTAGAGTTACCAATAAAAACATGCACTATCTGCAGCATTGTTCATTAAAATGACTCAACACTATTAATGTATAACAGAAAATATACATACAGTACGCACACTTGATATTGTAGACCAATGCATTATACGTTCAGCAATTACTTTTACTTTAATACTTTAAGTATTTTTTACAAGCAAGTACTTATTTACTTTTACTTAAGTAAAAACATTAATTTGGTACTTCTACTTTTACTAGAGTACATTTTTGTCTGTTTATTTGTACTTTTACTATACAGTGTTTGCGTACTTTCTCCTCCTCTGGAAAAAAACCCCGCATGCATGGAGAGAACATGAAAACTCCACTCAGAATCCCCCCCCCACCCCCGGACCGGGATTCGATTTGGCGACCTTCTCGTTGAGAGGCAGCAGCTCCACCAACTGCACCACCATGCCCGCCCTTTGTCAAATTTTGATTGCAAAAATAAAGTTACACATAAATTAACGATCATCCTGTATCCATTAGTTGCAAAGTGCAATATAAAATTACAGTAAATACAAGGTAAAAACCTCTGTTGCTATCAAAAAATAATAATTTAAACTATTAAATTCCCTTTTTTTTTCTCTTTTAGCTGCGTTTACACTATTTTAAATTAATACTAAATAGAAAATGTTTGTATTTACACAACCGTTTCCCAGATTTTATAAAGCTCTATGATTAAGCTCTTGCACACAAGCGTAACCTAAATACAACTGCCCAGCTAATCTGGATTTAATTAAATTACATCAGTAGTGATTTGGATATAACCTATTTTTACCTTGTTTACCAAAAGGTAATGTTTCCCCAAACACTGCTAATATATTAAAATTTTCAAACAGATTTATTGATTGGAACAATCACCATATTTAACGGGAGTGACTTTTATTGCAATTAACAGCTCAATAAAACTTTATGACGCTTTGGCTATCCTGGATTCAAAAGCGTGCGTGAATCAATTACCCCAAATTTTTCTAATCTAAGTTAGCGGGACACACTGGCATTAGATAATTCCTGGATGGATTGCAAGCATGAGACAGGCCACAATCAATGCGTCCTGTCACCTTTTAGCAGGACAAATGGCGTCTATTGTCCCTGCCCATTAACTTTAGACAGCTGGGGTGGATGCACGGGCCAGAGAATCATGGTGGTGGTGGCGTGTGGGGGAGGGGGGTCACTGGAGTTCATATGTTCTGTGATTACTTTTAATACAAGAGCTTCACATCCCAGCTCTGAAGAGCACAACAAG
The DNA here is from genome assembly GCA_038048925.1 of Garcialebias charrua. Taxonomy (NCBI): domain Eukaryota; kingdom Metazoa; phylum Chordata; class Actinopteri; order Cyprinodontiformes; family Rivulidae; genus Garcialebias; species Garcialebias charrua. The sequence continues at coordinate 12,802 of JBBPBX010026559.1, read as the reverse complement.
CAGGGCCATGTGTCCTAACTTCTGACATGGCTGCTTCAAAACAGGTCAAAGTGGACAGCAGCAGGTCACTGCGAGTGTGTGTGTGTTCTTGTTTATGTGTTTGATGATGTTTTTTATTTATTTATTGATAATAAAATTGTTAACAAAACAGTAGAAACAATATCAATATTATAGAACAAAATGAACAAGAGAATAATGCCAGGGGGTTATAAAGCAAACACAATGGGAATAATCACTGCAAAATATCACATCATGCTGATGCTGATCTGTTTCTTGTTGCTGTGTTCATTCGTGACCATCTGCTCATACAGACTCATGTTCGTGCTGCTGTTTGTAATGATGTTTTTCTATTAGTGCTTAGTGTATTTTTAGTTGATATTTTTCTTAGTTGATATCATAGATCTTATTACTGTTTTTCTTTTACTTTTTATTGTTGGATGTAACTGGGACCCTGTGTACATAATCTTGTTTCATCACATGTGCAAATGACAATAAAGATTCTCTGACTCTGACTGACAAATAAAGCGAATTGTATACAGTATACTGTATACATATGCATACATGCACACATATAGATATACATATATAGATATACACATACACATATACACACATATAAATATATATGTAAAGAGAAAAAAAGTTAAGTCACAAAAATGTTGAAGTGGGTACACAGATCAATTGTTTTAATGGCTTTGAGTACTGAAGTACTCTTAGTGAAGAGAATTTCACATATAATTAAACTTAATCTGGCAAACTTCAAACATATAAGACCTTCTCTGACAACAGAATCAGCAAAGGCTTACATGCATGCCATGATCTTCAGCCATATAGCCTATTGTTATACTACATGGTCTCACACTTCAGAGATCATCATGAAGCCCCTAAAGACTCTTTTTAAGAAAACACTGAAAATTTTTGACAAAAAGCCAATACAGTATCATTATTGCAACATCATAAATAAGTACAACATTTTGGATTTTAATAGCTATCAGATTTTTATGGACGTTTGCCTGATTTTTAAAGTTTTAAATGGACTTGCTCCTCCTCCTTTAATATATTTTATAAGTAAAAAAACAAGTACAGTAAACACAAGAGCACTGACCAGAGGAGATTGTGATGTGCAGCGGCGCAGGACTAAATTTGGCCAAATGGTGGTGTCCATCAGAGGCACGCAGTCATGGAACACACTGCCAGTTTCCATCAGGAACTGTGGCACCTACTCTCTGGCTTTAAAAATTCTCTGAAACTTTGGCTGAAAACTAATCAGAAGTGCACTCATGTGTAGATTACTTTGTCGATTTTCTTATGGCATCATATTTTTATTGTAATTTTATGTTGTGTTATGTGCTATATACAGTGTTGGGTGTAACGCATTACTTTGTAACGCATTACAGTAATTACATTACTTTTTTCAGTAACGTAGTAGTATAACGCACAACTTTGAAAATGCCTGTAATCAGTGCTGGGCAGCGCCAATCCAAAAATTAGTTCCGCTATTTCTAAAGCACTTATTAATTTATTTAGGTCCGCAATTTCAAAAGCGCTTATGTATTAGCAATGCTAGCGGACGCTAATGCTAACACGCTAACCACCATTTTGAACAGGGCAAATGGCGAACTACTTTTTTAAATCCAGCAGATTTGACCATTTCGTGCTCAGAAAAACCTTGTGCTATAAAGTCAGCTAAGAAATATATTTTTTTCAGCAAAGAAATAATTGTTTTTACCGTGTTTTCTTGGAAAGTCCTTAGCTTCTGTGGCCGGGCGCCATTTTGAAGAGGGCAAATGGCAAACTACTTTTTTAAATCCAGCAGATTTGACCATTTCGTGCTCAGAAAAACCTTGTGCTATAAAGTCAGCTAAGAAATATATTTTTTCTCAGCAAAGAAATAATTGTTTTTACCGTGTTTTCTTGGAAAGTCCTTAGCTTCTGTGGCCGGCGCCATTTTGAAGAGGGCAAATGGCGAACTACTTTTTTTAATCCAGACGCGTCGCGTAGGCCGCTGAGAAACATCCATAAGTTCACCCTCCATGTTAAAAACTCTTCGTCTGACTCTTCGAAAACAAGCAATAAGGCTGCAGAGTAACACACTGGCTGCTAACTGCTATAGAGAGAGTGCTCTCTCTAGCCAAGAGACTGAGGGGGATGCTTTTTTGTCACGGACCACATCCGGCGCTGACAGGATATGGTCTGTTAGCAGTCGTCCGGTTGATTTAAGAGCCCGTAAATACGTTTTTTTGTTTTTACTGATAGATAATTAGTTATTAGCGGTACTGCATTTTAAATAAAAACAGCGCAAATCCGCTTATGAATTATAAAAGTTAGTCAATCTGCTGTAAAGCTAACAAATTGTTTAGGTCCGCTATAAGCGGATTAGCGCTTTAGCGCTCCCTGGCGGTCTAGCGCCCACCTTTGCCTGTAATACAGTATATTACAGTTACTAACAAAACCTTACATTCGTTACTTGCGTTACAATCAGGACCTTTCGGAGAATAGTTGTGGGAAGACGGAGCAGACGCATGACTGTCACTGGGGAAAAACAAAGACGTACGCGATGACGTCGGAGCGTTAAAACGTACGCGATGACGTCGGGACGTCATACGTCAACGTACATAGACATACATGGAGGGATGAACAACAACATGGCGGAGGTGGAGGAGAGTACGGCAATATCGTTTTATGGATGGAAGTATGCACATTATTTTTCTTTTGTTGCGAGAAAGGACAAGAACATAACAGTTGTGTGCAAGCTATGTCTGGGCCACAACAAGACACTGTCTACTGCTGCGAACTCAACGTCATGCTAACGCTAAGCTAGTTGCTAAAGAGCCGCAGAGGGATGGTGCAGCAAGTTTGATGCCGACACCGTGTAAGCAGGCTCGGCTTGAATTTCACCGCCAGGCAACCACTACAAGGGCTGAGGTAAACAAACTTGCCAGAGTTTTGATATGGCTTTTGAATGCCAAGTTTATTTTTCCAAGTTTTCAGAGTCAGAGTCAGAGTCAGAGAGTCTTTATTGTCATTTGCACCGCATGTGGTACATGAGATGAAAACGAGATTATGTACACGAGGTCCCAGTTACATCCAACAACAATGAAAGAGAAAAACAGTAATAACTAACTAAGAAAAACATCAACTAGTAATACACTGAGCCTAATATAATGGGAATAAACAGCAGCACGAACATGAGTTTGTATGAGCAGATGGTCACAGATGAATACAGCAACAAGAAAACAGATCAGCATCAGCATGATGTGATATTTTGCAGTGTTTATTTTTTTATTTTATTTTTATTTATTCATGAGTCTAACAGCCTCAGGGTAGAAGCTGTTCCTCAGTCTAGTGGTTCTACATTTGATGCTCCTCAACCTCCGTCCTGAGGGGAGTGGGGCAAAGAGTGAGTGTGCTGGGTGAGTGAGGTCTTTCATGATGCAGGTGGCTCTTTTCCTGCATCTGGAGGTGTAAATGTCTGTGATGGTGGGGAGACTGACTCCAACAGACTTCTGTGCAGCCTTCACCACTCTCTGTAGAGCTTTCCTCTCTTCAACTGTGCAGCCTCCATGCCACACGTTGATGCTGGAGCACAGGATGCTCTCCACTGCACACCTGTAGAAGGAGGTGAGGACTGGGCTGCTCAGACCAGCTCGTCTCAGCCGTCTGAGGAAGTAGAGTCTCTGATGACCTTTCTTGATCAGGCTGGTGGTGTTGTTGCTCCAGCTGAGGTTATCATTCATGTGTACACCCAAGTATTTGTAGCTGGAGACCACTTCCACTGCAGACCCACCTATTTTCAGTGGGGCATGGTTGTGTTTGTTCCTTCTGAAGTCCACAATCATCTCCTTTGTCTTCTTCACATTCATGTGAAGATTATTCTCTTTGCACCAGCTCTCCAGGTGTTCCACCTCCTTCTTTTGATAAGAAGTTGAAATTTAAATGAAGTTTAACATTTGATATTGTCATACCTTTTGAATGGCACGTTTATATTATGCATTGTGCTTGTTATGTAGCACTGCTGTTTTACACTTTCATTAAAAATGAGTGTCAAAAGAATCTTTAATGTCATTATTGAAAGATAAAAAATAATACAGGTTAAATCTCAGGTATTAGAGTAATCCGAAAGTAATGTAACTAAGTTACTTTCAGAACTGAGTAACTAAGTAGTGTAATATATGTTACTTTTTTTAAAAGTAACTAGTAATGTATAACTAATTACTTATTTTGAGTAACTACCCTAACACTGGCTATATAGGTGATGTTTGTATTTTTCTTTGCTCTTTTGTTTTATGGGATGTTTCTTATTCTTACCTGCCTTAAAGAGAATAATCTTCACATGAATGTGAAGAAGACAAAGGAGATGATTGTGGACTTCAGAAGGAACAAACACACCCATGCCCCACTGAAAATAGGTGGGTCTGCAGTGGAAGTGGTCTCCAGCTACAAATACTTGGGTGTACACATGAATGATAACCTCAGCTGGAGCAACAACACCACCAGCCTGATCAAGAAAGGTCATCAGAGACTCTACTTCCTCAGACGGCTGAGACGAGCTGGTCTGAGCAGCCCAGTCCTCACCTCCTTCTACAGGTGTGCAGTGGAGAGCATCCTGTGCTCCAGCATCAACGTGTGGCATGGAGGCTGCACAGTTGAAGAGAGGAAAGCTCTGCAGAGAGTGGTGAAGGCTGCACAGAAGATGTTGGAGTCAGTCTCCCCACCATCACAGACATTTACACCTCCAGATGCAGGAAAAGAGCCACCTGCATCATGAAAGACCTCACTCATCCAGCACACTCACTCTTTGCCCCACTCCCCTCAGGACGGAGGTTGAGGAGCATCAAGTGTAGAACCACTAGACTGAGGAACAGCTTCTACCCTGAGGCTGTTAGACTCATGAATAAATAAAAATAAAATAAAAAATAAACACTGCAAAATATCACATCATACTGATGCTGATCTGTTTTCTTGTTGCTGTGTTCATCTGTGTTCATCTGTGACCATCTGCTCATACAAACTCATGTTCGTGCTGCTGTTTATTCCCACTATATTAGGCTTAGTGTATTACTAGTTGATGTTTTTCTTAGTTAGTTCTAGATGTTATTACTGTTTTTCTCTTTCATTTGTTGTTGGATGTAACTGGGACCTCGTGTACATAATCTCGTTTTCATCACATGTACCACATGCGGTGCAAATGACAAGAAAGACTCTCTGACTCTCTGACTCTGACTCTCTGACTCTGACTCTTAGGACAACGGATGAAAATTAGCTATTGTGCTAACTCCGGCATATTTACATTGATGCTTACTGCAGTCATGTTGATTAATATGCATTGTCCTAACTTAAATAAATAAATAAATAAATAAATAAATAAATAAATAAGTGTTCTAATATATTGTTTGAATTCCTCTCTAAAAACCAAGAAGCAAGGTTTCTGATATGATAATTTAGATTTATATACATTATATTTTGCAACTAATAAAATTGGGTTGCGGTCCAGTTATGGGTCCTTTTTTTTTAACGTCAGAGCTCAGCCCAGCCTGCTGCTGCTGCTACAGGATGCTCTCAAACAGAGGGCTCTGCTCTCAAACATGTCTTTGTTATTCAGAGCTCTCCGTCAGAGAGCGGCGACCTGCAAAACGCGGAGGCTGGATCAAGGCAGGAAGGATCGGGAGCGCGCCACTGCGCTCGCAGGTGCTTTGATCTCATTGTTGAATTGACGCCAACGTGAAGCGCGCGCTACCGTTGCAGGCGTTAACACGCCGCTGTTTGTGTGTAAACACGACAACTGGAGCGTTTTAAACGATTAAAAAAAGGCGAACAAAACATTTAACGCCGGGTGAAGTTCGCTTTTTTCACCCCCCCACAAAGCGAGGTCGGTGCCGCCGCCGAGCTTTTGCGGCGCAGTCCGGTTCGGTTGTGGGAGGCTGATCCGTTTCACGTCTTTTCAGCAGCCACGGAGCGTGGGTCCCTTCAGTAACAGAATATCCAGTTGTAATCTGACACTCCAACTTACTGCGCTCGCTCCGACTCTATTCACTTAACGCGAGCCAGTTCTCCGTGAGAGGTGGAAGATATTTGCTTCAGATAAACAAACAAATAAAGAAGTAAAAAGGAGGAAAACAACCTTTTTTTTTTCCTTTTAAACCGAGGACTTTGCGGCTTTCCTGACCTCCCGCCGGTGAGTGTGGCTGTAAAACTTGCTTTGTATTTGTCGCGCCTTGCGGGTGCTGTTTCCACTTTTTTTGGCTCAGATTGAGAGTGACTGCTCAGCAGCGGTGAGAGTATTATTATTATTATTATTAATTATTATTATTACCATGCTGGTAGTCGCGTTGGAAGCAGGTTGTGATCTCTGAACGCGTGCGGCACGTTTTGTTTTGTTTCATTTCATTTTCACTGACGCGATGAATCGTTTGAACGCGTGCACGAGTCAGCTCTTGGTTATTTTATTTATTTATTATTATTAATTTTGTTGTTGTCGTTGCAAGCTTCGGCTTCAGATGTGCACAAAGCACATGGTTTTTGCTGTGCTGGGACTGCAGTGCGTGTGCATGTCATCTCTCCAACTTTGATATCTCGGTGTTTGTGCTCATCTTGTTGTTGGAGGTCATTAATGGATTATAGAGTTTATTTTATTTTATTTTTATTACACATTCACTCCCCAAATTCCTGGATTTGGAGCCATTTACGGATTGAGGAGAGTATTTGTTCAGGAAGCCTAAAAAAAAAAGGAACCATTGCTGTCATGCACTTTATTCCTGTTTTTGGAAATCCATACAGATGTTTCTCTTCTTTCACCGAAGAAGAGCTTTTCCTGTTTTTGTTCAAAGTTGCGCTTCTGGAGCACCACAGGGTTTTTTGGACCCAGATGCAGGGATGCGAGTTCCATCCAGAGCATCCTCAGCTGCTTGTTTACATTTCTGTTGTGCAATTTGAGATATTATTGTTTCAAACTTTCAACTTCCGCTGGTTTTAGAAAATTTTCATTCAACCTTTATTTAGGCAGGTTAATCTCATTGAGCCTCGAGGACTCATTTACAAGAGAGACCTGTCTACAAACTAAAGAATGATGACAACAGCAACAGTAGAATTTCCTTGAACAATCAACAATAGACAATCATAAGAGAGAAATACAGTACAGATTTTTATTTTTAACAAGTTAAAACAAAGATATCAAAGTAGCAAAACAGACAGAATATAAGGTAGATATAGAAAATCAGAAACAGGAACATGTCTGCATTGGTTTTTGCCAGGATTCCAACCAATGCAGACATGCTCCTGTTTCTGATTTTCTATATCTACCTTATATCCTGTCTGTTTTGCTACTTTGAAAAGGAAGCAGGTTGCGGTGTCAGACAGAGGAGGTTTTTCTATCCCTCTTCCCCTCCTTCCCAGTTATACCCCACCTCCGTGGGGCCCCAGGTTGCTCTCCTGAATAACCATAGGGCAGACCCCACCAGGCTGACCTTCTTCTATTCAAGTTGAGGATGTTGAAACACCAGCCGTCAAACAAAAGACACATTGAAACGGAGCTCTGCAACCCAGCACGTGTGTCTGGGCGCTGAAGTAGACCATTTATTAACTCTCAGTGTCCCACTGACCATCAGCAGATAACTGGATTGGCAAAACTGCAAAAAAAGGACAAGCTGAAATTAAACAGAATCACGCATTATGGCTTGGAGCAGTCGCAATATAGCCGTCGTCCTCCAAGGCAAGAGTTGGGAGTTGGAATCCACCAGCAGTCACATGTCAAAGTGTCGGTGAACCACCTCTGATATGTGTCCCAGCGGTGTACGAATGTGATCCAAATATCTGATTAGTCTCTTTAGAATGATTTGTTCAATTAGATTTGTATAGATCCAGTAGAGTGCTGTATGAATGGGTAAATGTGGGCACAGATTGTAATGTAAAGTGCTTTGAGTGTCTTGATCAGATAGAAAGGTGCTATATAAGTCAGGATGCTAAACACTCTGCCTGCTCTGCCTCCCCTCCCATTTGAACTGCCTTAACACTAAAAAACTTTCTCACACATTACCACACAACACAAAGATTTTAACACTGGACTCTGTGTCATCAAACGGGTTATTCACTAAACTCTCGGTCATGTGCTCATTCAGTTTGCACTACTTCTCATATTTGCACTAATGTTTGTATTACATTACTGCCTATAGTCATACTACTGTTTACATTCACTGTTTACATTTATTAATACTGTTTACATTTATTACTACTGTTTACATTTATTACTACTGTTTACATTTACACTACTTTTATATCTACACTACTGCTGATACATATACAGTATTCTCTGACTAGCCTTATTTAAGGATGCCCAATGTGCCTTACTGCATATGCCACTTTGCCTCTATACCAACATCAACTACCTCATACATATACTGTGTACATTAACTCATATGCTGCTTTGCCACTCTTTGCAAATGTCAATGCTAGAACCTTCAGTTTATTTTATAGATATACTTTTTATACTACTATGCAAAAACTCAGGACAGTATTACACTTTTATTATTTCATTTTATGCTTATGTTCATTAAATGTTTAGTGTTTTAGTGTTGGTGTAAATTTTCATACTTTTATNCACTCTGCCTGCTCTGCCTCCCCTCCCATTTGAACTGCCTTAACACAAAAAACTTTCTCACACATTACCACACAACACAAAGATTTTAACACTGGACTCTGTGTCATCAAACGGGTTATTCACTAAACTCTCGGTCATGTGCTCATTCAGTTTGCACTACTTCTCATATTTGCACTAATGTTTGTATTACATTACTGCCTATAGTCATACTACTGTTTACATTCACTGTTTACATTTATTAATACTGTTTACATTTATTACTACTGTTTACATTTATTACTACTGTTTACATTTACACTACTTTTATATCTACACTACTGCTGATACATATACAGTATTCTCTGACTAGCCTTATTTAAGGATGCCCAATGTGCCTTACTGCATATGCCACTTTGCCTCTATACCAACATCAACTACCTCATACATATACTGTGTACATTAACTCATATGCTGCTTTGCCACTCTTTGCAAATGTCAATGCTAGAACCTTCAGTTTATTTTATAGATATACTTTTTATACTACTATGCAAAAACTCAGGACAGTATTACACTTTTATTATTTCATTTTATGCTTATGTTCATTAAATGTTTAGTGTTTTAGTGTTGGTGTAAATTTTCATACTTTTATACTACTATGCAAAAACTCAGGACAGTGTTACACTTTTACTATTTTATGCTTATGTTTATTAAATGTTTCAGTGTTTTAGTGTTTAAATGGTTACTGTTGCACCGAGGGACTGAGAGAAACGCAATTTCAATCCTGTGTATGTCCTGTACATATTGCAGTTCTGACAATAAAGTTGACTTTGACTTTGACTTTGAATATAGTCTATTTACCATTTATCATGATTACACCTAATGTTTGTTAAGAGTAAACCACTTTTTCTTGTCTGAACTGGAACCCTGGTCTGCATGTGGACTGGCAACAGCAACACGTTGTCAGTGCAGAATGGTGGTTTCCATGCACCTGACGGGGTGAGAGTACAGGCGGGAAGCTGGAAATGGCTGTGCCACATGGGAAATTATTTAACTCTCACATCAGAGAGGACACACAAGAGGCCTCATTACCTCCACAAGCACTGCCGGCCAGCCCACGAGGAAGAAGCTGCAGACTGGTGTGGCTCCACTCGCTGTAGCTGCTCAAAATATGCTTTATGTGTGAAAATCGTCCAGAGGCACAGAGAAGCACACAGAACGAACGAAAGCTTAGAGATTCACACCGTTTAGCCAAATATGACTTTAATCTTCAGTGTAAGAGCGCAATTAAACCTTGTTCCAAAGGTTTGCAGCCTCTCCTTTTCTAAGAGCTTAAGCGGTTGCCAAACAGGGCTGCGAATTTGCTCTATAATATCATAATGTTATTGATTCGCCTTGGGAATTCCACTCGTGGCTAAGCAGCTCCCGCACATGGAGAGGTCTCTCTCTAACAGGAAGAGAGGCCTGCTCATCTTTCGCGGTCAGAGGCTGTTTGTGTAGGTTTTGCTCAAGGTCCTCGTTGTGTTGTCTTTGCTTGACAGTATAAATTCTTGGGAGTGAATCACTTTGCCGGTAAGGCTGTTGTTTAAAGGGCAAGCGTGCAGGAAAGTGCTTCAACGTGCAACCAGCTGTTCAATGCTGAGGTTCGTCTTTGTGTCAAAACGTATTTTTCATTTTCAATTCTCATTTTGAGCCGTGAGATTTGTAAAGTTGCCAGTTGTTTGTTCTACAAGGAGTCAGATGTTAGAGGTTGTGTACACCTATTTAATGTTTTACCAACATAATTACTTTGCAGATGAAGGCTAAACGTGAATACATATATACAAAGTACAAGTAACGCAATATGATTGGCAGTCTCTGGGATCTTTTGGCTGTTCAGTGTGAGACTCTGCTTTGTGAGAGCTGTATAGTGAGTGTGACCAGTTTGTGACCTCTTGACACTGGTAAAACTTTGCCACGAGTTGCCCGTGAGTTTCAGCTTTAACTCCAGTGTGTTTTGTTTGAAAAGCTAAAGTAGACAACAAAGCATCAGACTAAAAAAAGGCTCTTGATTTTTTTAACAACCTTTTATCCTCCTCTGAAGCTTTCCGATTTAGCTTGACGTACTACCGTAGTTTAGATACAGTAGACCATCAACTGAAGTGCAAAGCAGTTAAAACTAGAGAAAATGCATTTCCTGTCAAAATGTAGTGTGAATTGCTTCTCGCTGAAGAACTTGCTGAAAAACAGCTGAAATGAGCTAAAAACATGCTGAAATATAGCTGAAATGAAAGAACAAGGCTAGGTTAGCAGAAGAAACCAGAAATAACACATATTTGTCGAATTAGGTTTAAATAAGCAGAAATTAGCACAAAAATTAAGAAATCAGCTAAAAACAGTGGAAATGACCAACAAAGCAGCTGAAAGGAAGCTGAAAAGGCAGAAAGAAGCTTAAGCAGAATGTGTAAAGAGCTGAAATTAGCTAAAAAAAATCTGGAAATAGCACAAAAAAGCTAAGATTTTCTTAAAACAGCTAAATAGTAGCTGAAATAACAGATAAAGCAGAAACTAGCAGAACAATTCTAAAAGGTGCATAACAAGCTAAATTTTAATTTATCTGAAAACAGAAATCAGCTAAGAAATTTTCTAAATAGGTACCTGAAATTGTAGAAGAAGCTTCAGTTAGCAGAAGTAAGCAGAAAGAACACGTTTGCTGACAGAAGCAGAAATTAACATAAAAGTGGAAATTATACTGTATAAAAAAGCTGAAATTAGCTAAAAAAAAAAAACAGCTGAACAGTAGCTTGAAAAGCAGAACAAAGCTCTCATCACAAGAAGGAAGTAGAGAGAGCAAATTTTTGCCGAATTAGGCTGAAAAAGTTGGAACGAGTGCAAAAAAATGTGGAATTGGCTGAAAAACTTGAATTAGCGTAAAAACAGCTAAATAGAAAAAGCAGACGCATAAATAAGCTTACAGGATCATAACAAGCTGAAATTAGCAGAAAGATGTTAGAAGAAGCACAAAAATGTTGTAGTAGCAGAAATAATCTGAAAGGAGCACAAAACAGCTGGGGGGGAAAAACTGCTAAAATTAGCTGAAAAAAAGTTTAAATTTGCACAAAGAAGCCGAAAGAAGCTGAACCAAAACAAAATGTGAAAGGAGCAGTAACAGGTTGTAAACAGATCTAAAATTTGAAGGATGTAAAATGAGCTCAATTCATTTTCTTAAAAAAATTAAAAAAAACAAGTCAGGAAAGGTTAACTATTTCAAAAAGGCTAAAGTTGCACCAATACTAAAAGTCATAGCAGGACTGTCCTGAAAGAGCTGAGCGTTTTGATTTATGACTTGATGAAATGGCACAACGATTGTGGAACAAGAAAGATGCTGAAAAAAATACGGGAGAAAAATGGATCACAATACAGTTAGTCCTCGAGTTACGACGGAGATCCGTACGCTACGCCTTAACTCGAATTTCGACGTAACTCGAAACATACGTCCAAACTGCACCTTATACGTACAGTACTGTATTTTACCAAGCACTTAGCCTATCCTAACACAGTACCCTACATACAGTAATTATCAAAAAACACATACATTTGAGAGCCATAATAATAATAACTAGAAAGTTCCGGAGAAACTTTGACGGGGGCTGCCAGGCTGTTGCCAGACATCTTGAATCAAAATGGCTCCAAATGTTAATCAGTTCTAGAGATACATTTGATAAATACTTTCTATGAGTTTCAAACAGTACCAACAGTGAGTATGTTTTCATCAGATTCTAAATCATGTGACTTGACAGCAGCAGTTTGTGTGAGGAGTGTTCTCCCATTCATTTTCAATGGGGAAATATGGCAACTTTGTTAGCAAAATACATCGCCATGGTAACTCCGATTGCTTAGAAAAGTAATAGCACACATCTCTGAGTCGGGCCGGTCGTTTTGATATAACTTTTGTGGGGGTTCACTTTGTGGTTCGGTCCGTATTAAAGTTGAAAAAGATAACTTTTTCTGGTGTAGAATAATAAGTGGGCAGTAACCAACTAGTTCCTGGATTTGGAGATTCATTACGTCTTTGTTCGCAAATTACGTTGCCATGGTAAGTCGAAATGCCAATAAAAGTAATAGCACACATCAGGGGGCCGAGCCAGTCGTTTTGATATAACTTTTGTGGGGGTAGACATTGTGGTTCGGGCCGCATTAACGCTCGACGACAATGTAGACACACGTTCGAGCACAATAACAATAGGTGGCTTC
>JBBPBX010026558.1:0-38002 GCA_038048925.1 Garcialebias charrua | reverse complement strand
TATTGCTTTATGGCATGGCTGATAAATCCTTAGGCCAAATTTTGTATTGTAAACATGCAAATGTGAGCTGGTATGACCAAAAAAAATTGAATACTTGATTTCATATAGGCAGTGAAAGGGTGGAGGTGGTGGGTGGATAAAGCTTGGGTGTCATCTGCATAGCAGTAGAATTGGATGTTGTATTTTTTTTGCAAGTTGGAGTTACTGACTAGTCTCCAACAGTTGCAGTCTAGTAAGATGCAGGATTAAGGTTACTTCAAGCTCAACCATTATTTTAAAGGATGAAGCTCACCATTGCACTTACCAAACTGCCAACACAGTCTGTTTTCTTGTTTTCATTTATTACTGTAATCTCGCTCCACTTAGGGTGTAGGACTGATCTTTGTGTTTTCTTTATACAGGTGATGAAGATGAGGTGGGAGATACACAGCAAATGCCCAACTGCTTTTACTATTTCATGCACATAATTTGCATTTTCTGGAAGATTCTGTTTGCTTGTGTCCCACCCACCGGGTACTGGAATGGCTGGGCATGCTTTATTGTGTCAATCTCGGTCATCGGTGTTTTGACAGCTATTATTGGAGACCTTGCTTCCCATTTTGGCTGCACTGTTGGCCTAAGAGACAGTGTCACTGCAGTTGTCTTTGTGGCCCTGGGAACTTCACTTCCTGGTATGTAGGATATGTTTACTCAAATACCAAAACATTAAAACTGTCGTTTAAATATGAGAAATTATTTAAACTATTAAATAACCTCATTCTCTAACATTTTTGTAGATACTTTCGCCAGTAAAGTTGCTGCCACCCAGGATCAGTATGCAGACGCATCTGTGGGAAACGTGACAGGAAGCAATGCAGTTAATGTGTTTTTGGGCATCGGTGTGGCCTGGACCATTGCTGCTGTGTACTGGGAGGTCAAAGGAAAGGCATTTCATGTGGATCCTGGATCTTTGGCCTTTTCTGTCACACTTTTCACCATTTTTGGCCTCTTCAGTATAGGTGTACTGATGTTACGCCGAAGACCATCTATAGGTGGTGAACTAGGAGGCCCCCAGGTCCCCAAAGTCCTCACTTCTTTGCTTTTCTTTGGACTCTGGTTCCTCTACATTCTTTTTTCCAGCCTGGAGGCCTATTGCCTTATACAAGGCTTCTGAGTGAGCACGGCTGGAGGAAGTCACGACTGGACACTGATGAACACTTCACGTCCACCTGGACACTGTTGTGACACTTTCAGTAAGAATCAAGTCACAACTTGACTACTGCTGCCATTTTTCATAAAACATGTATTCACACTACAGACTCATTCAACCTTTATTAATCCCATTGAGCCTCGGGGACTCATTTACAAAAGAGACCTGATTCATTAACAAAGTGTGATGACAACAGTGACTAACAATAACAATAGACAGTCACAAAAGAGGCATACAAATGTATTTATTTGTTTATTTATTTATTTGTTTTGCAAATGAAGGCCCCACAACATGTCTGCCTGGAAACCTCTACTGTACTGAGCTCTGTAATGACTTCCTGCATTTTAAGTTTTAAACATCCTGTGGTGCAGCCCCTGCTTATAAAGCCTAGCCTAGACCAAACTGTCTTGGTTAATTTTAGGTCCATCTCTGCCTTTATTTCCTAAATTTTAGAAAAAATTATATATTCACAGGTCAAATGTTTTTTGGATGAGCAGAACATCCTGGAGGTTTTTCAGTCTGGCTTCAAAACTCACCAAAGCACAGAATCAGCTCTAGTCAGAGTTTTTAAGGATATTCTGCTGAACATGTGGTTCTCGTCCTGCTCGACTCAACTGCTGCCTTTGATACTGTGGACCACAACATTGTAATATCACGCTTACTGCACCATGTGGGTATCTGTGGTACTGCACTGAGCTGGTTTTGGTCCTATCTGACAGACAGAACCATGTCTGTGAACATAGCTGGTTCAGAATCCTCCACTGCTCCTCTGTGTTTTGGGGTTCCACAGGGCTCCATTTTAGGTCCCCTGCTTTTCTCCCTTTACCTACTTCCATTGGGATCAATCCTCAGAAAGCATGGGATCTTTTTTCATTGTTACGCCGATGATAGTCAGATCTATATGCCACTAAAAAAGAAAGATGCCTCCTCAATCAGGCCACTTCTGTTGTGTCTTGAAGACATCAAAGCTTGGATGTCTTTAAACTTTTTAAATTTTAATGAAAAGAAAACAGAAGTGATGGTGTTTGGTCCTAGTGGCTCTTGTGAACCTTGCCCTGTTGATCTGGGCCCTCTGGCACCACATGTAAAGAAAACAGTTTCTAACTTGGGTTTTAAAATGGACAGTGATTTTAAATTAGATTCCCAGATTGGAGCGGTGGTCAAGACCAGTTTTTATCACCTCAGACAGCTGGCTAAGGTAAAGTCCATCCTTACAAAACAGCAGCAGTAATCCATGCCTTCATCACCTCTCGGCTGGATTACTGTAACGCTCTTTACCTTGGAGTCAGCCAGTCCTCCCTCAGACGTCTCCAGTTGGTCCAGAACACTGCTGCTCGGCTTCTAACTGGAGTTCATAAGAGAGAGCACATCACCCCCACTCTGGCTTCACTCCACTGGCTGCCTGTTCATTTTAGAGTTCATTTTAAGATTCTTTTATTTGTTTTTAAAAGTTTGAATGGTCTTGCTCCATCCTACCTCTCTGAGCTGCTTCACCCATACTCTCCTGCTTAGTGCCTCAGATCAGCTGATCAGCTGCTACTGGAGGTGCCGAGGTCCAAATGGAGGCTCAGAGGGGACAGAGCTTTTTCTGTAGCTGTTCTAAGACTGTGGAAAAATCTCCCTCCTCCCATCAGACGAGCTCGTTCACTGTCCAGTTTTAAAACTCTTTTAAAAACACAATTTTACTCCCTGGTTTTAGCACAGACTGAATTTGCTCTGCATTCTTTTTATTGTTTTTATTGATCTTAATGTTTTAACAACTGCTTTATTTTTTGTGTTTAAATGTTCTTGATTTTATATTTACTACGCTTTGTTGCAGCTGTGGTTGTTTTAAAGGGCTTTATAAATAAAGTATTATTATTATTATTATTGTACTTTCAGGTCTTTCTCAAATGATCGTCTCCACGTCAGTTTGGGTCTGCCTTTCTTTCTGTTTCCTTGTGGTTTCCAGTTGAGGGCAATCTTTGGTAGTCTATGTGCTTCCATTCTCAGTACATGTCCCGCAAACTTGAGCTTCCTTAGCTTGATTGTTTGGCTCATGGGTATGGTATGTGTCCTGCGATAGACTTCTGCGTTTGTAATCCGATCTAGGTATGTAATCTTCAGTATCTTTCGCATTCATCTTTGTCGGAATGCATACAATTTCTTGGCCATCTTTACTGACATCTTCCATGTTTCACTGGTATACAAGGCTGTGGGGATAACTACTGCTTGCAGCAGTCTGACCTTAAAGGAGACCACATATAGGTCTTTAAAAAATTTATGTTATGTCTGTGTGCTATCTTGACAATATTAATTCATTTTAATACACAAAATAATTCTTAGATAATTAATTATACCCTTTTTAATTCTGCCATTTTTAACTTTCGTTTTGAACGACCGGTTTCTTGAAGTCCACGCCCTTCAACGATCTGTTTACGCCCTCTGTAACAGCCAGTATCTGTAATGTGTTGTTGTTTTAAAATTAGCTCTTTTTTTATTACTCATTTGACTTACTGTTAGTGCTAGCTTAAGATAACTTACCGAAACCCGTCTGAGCGCGCCGCAATTTGCTGCTCCTTTTAGCATTAGACCACCCGAATCCGAAGCTAATGTTAGCTTGTTCCTCTTCCGGTGTTCGCCAGCTCCGCTCGTTGCACGCGGCGATTTTGGGAGTTATCGCTGTTCCAGTCAAGACAACACAAAGTTCACCAAGTGTCTCCCGTAAATTAATAATAATAATAATAATAATGAATTCAATTTATAACGCACTTTTCATTAATGAAAATCTCAAAGTGCTACAAGGAGCAACAGAATTAAATGTCAATAAAACAAATAATAAAACAATTAAAATCAATAACAATATCAGCTAAGATCAAAAGTAGAATCATGAGGAGGTAGAGTATGCTTGGTCGAAAAGAAAGGTCTTCAAGTCGCTCTTAAAGTCAACCACAGACTGTGGGGCTCTTAGACAGTCAGGAAGAGAGTTCCACAGGCGGGGGGCAGCCACACTGAAAGCCCGGTCTCCCATGGTCCTTAATTTGGTTCTCGGAATGTGAAGGAGATTGCTGTTCTGTGACCGCAGCGAGCGGGTGGATGAGTATGGAATAAGAATATCCTTCAGATAATCTGGTGAAGTTCCGTGTAAGCATTGATGTGTAATGAGAGCAGTTTTGTACTGAATTCTGTAGGCGACAGGAAGCCAATGAAGGTTATGGAGAATGGGCGTAATATGTTCAAATTTACGAACTCTCAACAAGATCCTTGCTGCACTGTTTTGAATATATTGAAGTTTCTGAAGGTTTTTGCCAGGGATTCCAATAAACAGGGAGTTGCAGTAGTCGAGCCTGGAGGAGACAAAAGCATGGACGAGCTTCTCAGCATCGGAAAAAGTTAGGGATGGGCGAAGTCTGGAGATGTTTCGAAGATGGAAGAAGCAAGTTTTAAACAAATGCTTAATGTGATTTTCAAATGTAAGATTGGAGTCCATTTTTATTCCAAGATTAGTAACAGAGGTGGAGAGGGGGATGTCTTGTCCAGAAAAGGAAAGTGTTGTTATAGGAGATGTTTGTACCTGGTGAGGGGTGCCAATCAGTATGGCCTCAGTCTTGGAGCAGTTTAATTGAAGAAAGTTCTGATTCATCCATGCCCTAATTGCCTCCAGGCAGGCAGAGAGGGCAGTGAGTGAAGATGGAGATGACAAGGTGGAAGATGAGGATGCTCCAGTCCTGATGTAAAGCTGTGTATCGTCGGCATAACAGTGAAAAGAAATGTTGAACTGATTAATAATTTGACCTAAAGGCAGCATGTAAAGGGAAAACAGCAGGGGCCCCAGAACTGACCCCTGAGGGACACCACAGGAGACACCAACTGTCTGGGACGTGGCGTTGCCAAGACTAACACATTCCAGCCTATTGGAGAGGAAAGATTTGAACCAGTCCAGGACTGTGTCGCAGAGACCGACCTCCACATGAAGACGGTGGAGGAGGATACTATGGTCCACAGTGTCGAAGGCTGCAGTGAGGTCAAGGAGGACAAGGATGGAGGGAGAGCCAGTGTCAGCAGCCAAGAGGACATCATTGGTAACCCTCAGCAATGCAGTCTCTGTACTGTGAGCTGCCCTGAATCCAGACTGGAACTTCTCATACAGAGAGTGTTGTTGTAGGTGATCCTGCAGCTGAGCAGCAACAGCTTTTTCCAGCACTTTAGACAGAAAAGGGAGGTGTGAAATTGGGCGGTAATTAGAAAAAATGTTGGGATCCAAATTAGATTTTTTCAGAAGAGGCCTAATGATGGCGGTTTTTAGAGGCAGTGGAACATGACCAGATTGTAGAGACTGATTTATTATTTGAGTGATAAGTGGGCCTATTGCAGAATGATTGGTTTTTATGAGAGACGAGGGGAAAGGATCCAGGGCACAGGATGAAGGCTTCATTTTCTTGATGATGGCCTCCACCTCACTCTGAACAACTTCGTCAAAGCTGTTTAGGGTCCCAGAATGCAGACGGGTGGGTGGCACACTGAGAACGGGGAGGTTGTGGAGCTGAGATCTGATAGTGTCAACTTTGGTTTTAAAAGATGAAAGAAACAGGTCACATTTTTGAGCAGAGTCCTCAAGAGTTTGCTTAATGGGATTAAGCAGACGAGTGATTGTGGAGAAGAGCTGTTTAGAGTTTCCAAATTACCAAATTTACCAAATTAGTTTCCAAATTAATCCGTAAGGAGAAGGTCCTTGCTGCTGGGAGGCTGCTGCGAGGCTGAAACGACGCTGTACAGTTGAAGCTCCGCTTCATCCGCCAGAGGAGGGGTCCCGTTGCCGCCGGTCCCTACGCCGGGGGTCCGCTCGTTTAATTTTTCCTGGCTGCGCGTTGGGAGCGATCGCAAATACACAAAAAATTGAACTAAAACATAAAAATAACAATTATACTTTATTTATAAAGCCATTTAAAAAAACACAGCTGCAACAAAGTGCTGTACACATGAAATTAAGAACATATAAACAAAAGATGAGATGAAATCATGAAAAACAACAGTCATGTGTTTAATACTGAAGTGGGTGGAGCATCACCAGGGGTTGCTAGGTGAGGGGCTGGACTCAGGTTTGAGGTGGTTGGCTGCGGTTTGTGACGTCACAAACCGCAGGAAGTGGGAAACGAAGTGTATTTATCAAAGATAAATAAATCTACTTAGAGTAAATAAACCACTGGGTGCATTTTTTTGGCCCTAGGACTGTTTTTTTATGAAGTAAATACCCAAAGTTGAGTAAAAAAACCATTAAAAAGTGAATTTTGAATATGTGGTCCCCTTTACGATTTGTGGATATGGATTTACTTGTCCATATTGATTGCATTCTTCTGAATGTTGACACCGCCTTACCGATGCAGGTGGTAATATCTGCATTTACGTTGCCATCATCAGTTATGACACTTCCAAGGTAGAAAAATGTCTGTACCTTCTCTGCCGATGATTGATCTATTGTTATCTGTATGTTTGGTTCTGTGTGCCCAACCTGCATAACCTTTGTTTTCCCTACGTTTATTTTCTTCTTTTTTTCCCCTTTTATAGATGGCCTCCCTTCTCACCTTACATCCATCCTCTCACTCCGATATGATTTTTTTATTTTTATTTTTTAATAATAGAGAGAAAGGAAAGGAAAGACAGAAAGTAAGACAAAAAAACAACAATTATCCACAAAAAAGCACAAGGCAAACACACCCAACCTCCATCTGCAATCCTGCAAAGTACATGACAGAACACAGCAACACATGCATAAAGACTAATAACATTTATGACCTTGCAGTAGATTTCCATAAATATACATACCATACCTACAAATATATATACAGTATACATACATATTCATTCATATACCCATCTACATATCTGCATATATCTACATATACATCCCTGCATCCATTTGCGTGTGGTTGTGAGCATGCATAAGTGAAAAAGTTTCCTCCAATAGAACATTCAATAGCAACCGTGAGGCATCAGAGATCCGCCCCCCCAAGGCCCGAGGCAGGCAAAGGGGCAACCAGAGCCCAAGACCCCAAGAAGGACCCCGAGCCCAGAGTCCCCAGGGCCACCCGAACAGGACGAGCCACTCACCAACTCCCCAGATCCGACCAAAGGGGAGAACAGGAGAAGCCCCACCAGTGACTACACACAATGACCCCCCGGGGTCAACAGCGACAAATTCACAGGCCCCCGCCAGAGCCCGCTGCACCAACGTAGCCCCAGGGCTGGATACCGAGGCCCGGGCACCGGGGACGCCCACCCCTCAGGCCCAGTCCCGACAGGACCAGAAGACCCGAGCCCCACCAGGCAGCCACCAGGCCGAGCCGACATAAGCCCAAGCGCCCAACCCCAGATAGTGAGGGCCCCAAGCACGCCCGCAGGCAAAGGAACACCCACCAGGTGGCCACGCGGCAGGAGCGCAACACTGAGTAGCCTCAGATGTATCAGAGAGGGGTTAGCCCAAATCCCAGCCTGACAAACATTCATACACAGACACACTCATTCAGATCCACCCTCATCCTCACCCTCACTCACAGAAAGACAAACAATAACGACACATTCCATTCATAATCCCGATACAAACTCTATACCCCCCAGGTCCAAGACATGTACCTGCCCCCTACATGGGGCAGCCCACTTCCAAACTCAGGAGGTAGCCCCATTCATTCTGGGGTGGAGAGTAGCAGACATCCAAGATCCGGCCCAACCCGCGCCCTGCCGATAGGACAGGACAGGGCACCCGAGCCCAAGCGGCCCCAGGGGAGCGCAATGCCAGCCCCGCCCACGGCGATCCCACAGGCCTCGAACCCCCCCATAGTCCAAGACAACACCGGACCACCCGTCACCTTAACCCACCCCCAGAATAGCCGCCAGAGAACCAGGGGGGTCAGAAAGAGGAAAAAAAATTAACAGCAGAATTTTATAAAGAATTTTGGAATATATTGGAACAAATATTTCACAGAATGCTATTAGAGTCAGAAGGAAACTGGAGGCTTCCAACACATTTGAATTCAGCCAACATTAGTCTCCTTTTAAAATCAGGTAAGGACCCAATATTGCCTACAAGTTATCGTCCAATCTCTCTTATTAATGTCGATGTAAAAATTATTTGTAAAGCCCTGTCTAAAAGATTAGAGAAGATAACTCCTTTCATCATTCATCCAGATCAAACTGGATTTATAAAAGGAAGACACTCGACCACAAACACTCGCAGATTATATCATTTAATAGAGTATTCATATAGTAAAAATATTGAAACAGTTATTTTATCTTTAGACGCAGAAAAAGCATTCGATAGAGTAAATTGGAATTTTTTATAAGCTAATTAAATTTGGATTTGTAAACGATTTTATTAATTGGTTAAAATATTATATAACTCACCTAAAGCATGTGTAAGGACAAATGATCAAATATCTTCAAGCTTTTGTTTACAGAGGATTTACAGGGATGCCCACAGGGATGCTCACTTTCACCCGCATTATTTGTTATGTTTATTGAACCTTTAGCAGCAGCAATAAGGCAAACTGTTGACATTAAAGGCATACAGTGTAAAAATATAGAACATAAAATTAGTCTTTGTGCTGACGATGTTTTACTTTTTCTACAAAAATCAGAAAACTCTATATCTAATGTTATCAAATTAATAAACTAATTCTCAAAAGTTTCTAATTATTCTATAAATTGGTCAAAATCTACAGCTCTTCCAATAAAGTGCGTGTTTAATATTTCTTTCAACGAAAGACTACAATCAGGCAACATTACATACTTGGGTATTAAGATTTCTACTAAAATACAAGACTTAATAAAACTAAATCATATACCACTCTTAAAGAAAATTGAAGACGATCTTACTAGATGGAAATCTCTACCCATATCTCTTATGGGAAGAGTTGCCTCAGTAAAAATGATGGTCCTACCGAGAATAAATTACTTGTTCTCTATGATCCCAAATAAAACTTCAAATGAATGGTTTAAGTCCCTGGACTCTTTCATATCTAAATTCCTTTGGAAAAACAAAACTCCACGTATTAGTTCAAAAACATTACAGAAATCTAAAGAAACCGGAGGATTAGAACTTCCAAACTTTTATCACTACTATTTAGCCAATAGGTTACAATATATCTCAAAATGGATAAATCCAAATGCACTAGATGTTACTTGGATAGACATAGAGCAAACTTTATGCAATAATATTAGGTTTTCAGATCTGCCATTTATTAGCATAAATATAAAAAACTTGTTTGCTTTAAAAGTATCAGTATTAGCTCATCTCTGGCAGCATGGTGGGAGTATCTAAAAATGACAAAGTCTTCACTACTCCCATGCAGACAAACACCCATCTGGAACAATCCTGACATACAGCAAGAAAATAATATGTTAAATTTCCCAGGTTGGAGAGTTAAGGGGATTGAACGTCTGGAACACATATTTGATGGTGTAGACTTTACTACATTTAATGAATTAAAAATACAATACTTTTTAGAATATCAACAAATTAAGTTGATTGTAAAGAAGAAATTTAAGCTTAATAGAACATTGTTAGTGACACCAGTGTGTGTCTCAGAGTTCATTAATCTTATAACACCCAAATTGTTATATAAAATATACAAGACATTTTCTAGAATAGATGACTCCATAACACTACCTGTGGCAAAATGGGAGACAGATTTATCAGTCAACTTTGACCAAAACACCTGGTCTCAGATGTGTTTAAAAACATTTAAAATGAATAGAATCTCAAATATACAATTAATACAGTATAAAGTTCTCTATAGAGTACATTAGGGACTGAGAGAAACGCAATTTCAATCCTGTGTATGTCCTGTACATATTGCAGTTCTGACAATAAAGTTGACATTGACTTTGACTTTGACTTATACAGGTCAGCGAATGTTTAAGATGGGATTTACATAATCTAACATTTGCTCACAGTGCACAGGCAATATATCTGATGATTATATCCATGCACTCTGGTTCTGTCCACCCATTCAGAGATTCTGGGTCCAGGTCTGTGAGGACTTGTCTAATTGTCTGAAATGTAATATTCCGCTCTCTCCATCTGTTTGTTTACTAGCTATCTTTGAAGATGTAATACTAGAAAAACATACAGCATTATTGTCACTGCCTTATGCATCGCAAAGAAAACCATACTCATGAATTGGAAAAATAAAAATAATCTTAGCATTAATCAGTATAAAAATCTTCTGTTAGATCATATTAGTCTTGAAACAGCATCTGCCGAAACATCGGCTCAATCTCTCTGGCATTCTTTGATCGGCTCCGTTACGTAGTGAGGGTGGGGAGGTCTGGGATCTGCCCTTGTGGGGCATTGTGGCTGGTGTGGGGGGAGGTCGGGGTTTGGGGCGCCGGAGGTGGGGCTGTTTGGGCGGGGAGGACCCTGCCTTCAACCTGGAGAGGACCGGGGGGTTCTGGGGGATGTCTGCTGGGGGTAGCATGCGGGCCCTGGGGGGGGTCTGTGGCGACGGTCATGGGTCACTGGTCGGTGATCCACCTGTACTGGGGTGGTTTCGGGATGGGCGCCAGGGACTTGGGATTTTGGGGGCGTGTCATCCCCAGGCTTGGGCCTGGTGGTGGTGGGGGATCTGGGCTCTGGCGGGCGGGTCGCCGGGATATGGGTTGGCTTGCGCTCTGGTGCCCGGCTCTGGCTGGGGGGCCCTCGGCTCGCTGGTGGGTTGGGGGTTCATGCGCTGGGGGGTTGGGTGTTTGGGGGCGTGACTGGTGGCCATGGGAGGGGGCAGGTTGTCCCAGCCTGGGTGTCTAGTGTGTTACGTGTTCTTGAAAGTTGTTAGTATGAAGGGTGGGTGTCGTATTTCTTCTGGGGTGGGGATGGAGTGGATGTCCTTGATGATGGTCTGGGACCATGCATGGCCGGTGGGTGGGCCCTTTACTATGGTGGGGGCCCGTCCCCGGTGCTTCCTGGCTCTGTCGGCGGTTGGGCGGGCGCTCTTGGCCGTGTCGTCCATGTGGGATTTTGTGTCCTCCTGGGCGGCGGGCTGACTGCAGTTAGCAGGGGTTTTGGCGGCCCTGGTTGGTGTGGGCTGTTGGTCCTGCTGCTGGTGGCCCTCGTGCCCATGTCCCTCTCTGGTCTGGGGCTCAATGAGCCTGGAGGTCGGAAAGGTGTTTGGCCTTGATCCTTAGGTGGACGTTGGCGAACTAGTGGGTATACAGGGTCAGCGGGGGAGCTGACTTGCTGCGGGAGCATTGTTCCTGCAGTTATTTTCTCCCAATCCCTCACCACGCGCCTCCGCCCTCTTCATTTCAAATTAATACATGTAGGGATTTGAGGCTCAGGTGTGCTTAAACGTTTTTTACATCTCTGTTGTTCAGAACCACCTGGGACTCAATTGTATTATACACCTTAGACATTCATTCATATCCATCCTCGTAAAATTCACATATATATCTTCAGGAGACATCCCCCAGAACTGCTGCCCCTCAAAATCTTCAACAGCCCTGTGTCTACGGTAGAGTCCTTCAGGTTCCTGGGAACCACCATCTCACATGACCTGAAGTGGAAGCACAACATCACCTCCATCCTCAAAAAAAGGCCCAGCAGAGACTGTACTTCCTACGCCAGTTGAGGAAGCTGGACCTGCCTCAGGAGCTGCTGATCCAGTTCTACACTGCAGTCATTGAGTCCATCCTGTGTACATCCATCACAGTCTGGTTTGGAGCAGCCACAAGGCAGGACAGGAACAGGCTGCAGCGAACAGTGAGGACAGCTGAGAAAGTCATTGGGGCTTCACTGCCCTCCATTCAGGACTTGTACCACGCAAGAACCAGGAAACGGGCTGGAAAAATCATCACAGACTCCATACACCCGGGTCACAACATGTTCCAACTTCTCCCGTCTGGCAGACGCTACAGATCTCTGTCCACTAAGACTGTCAGACACAAAAACAGTTTCTTCCCCCAGGCCATCACCATCATCAACAGCTGATCATCAGACATCCATCAGCGTGACCCCCAACCCATTCACAACCCCCATGTGATGTGAATCTTTCTGTATTTTGTGTATTATTTGTACGCTTTTTTAATGTCAAGTATCTGTAAAGTTTTTAGCATTTTTAGAGAGACACTTTCTAGAGAGACACGAACAGCCAGAAACAAATTCCTTGTGTGTGTCAACATACTTGGCCAATAAACCTGATTCTGATTCTGATTCTGATATAGGAATTTGGGGTGAGCACTATGGTTATGGGTGGCAAGATGACACCATTCTCACCTACCGTGCCTGTGCTCACTCACAATTATGCATTTAGACAGTAAGGGCCTGGGTTAGAGTTGGAGTGGAGGGGAAACTGGCATAATGCCAGCCTTTGCTCCTTCTCTTTCCCTTTTTAAGTGCACTTTAAAACAACACACACCAACAACACATTTGGGGACGGGGGTGTATGTGTCGGGGCCCTACGTTTATTTTCAAACCAATCTTTTTAGCATTTTCTTGTAGGGCTTGTGTCATATCTTGAAGCACTGGTTGAGTGTCTGCCAGTAGGACTATATCGTCTGCAAAATCTAGATCCGTTAAGTTCTCATTTGTCGTCCATTTTATTCCAAAATTTGGTTTGCAAATGGCTATTCTCATTAAATAGTCTATGGCGAGGAGGTACAAGAATGGAGAGAGTGGGCAACCCTGTCTTACTCCAGTGAGTATTTCAAAGTAATCTGCTGCCTGCTTCTACCTTCACATAGCAGCTGGCGCCATCATACAAATTTAGGAAGATCTCGATATACATCTCGGGTATACCATAGCTTTGCACGATGTCCCACAAGCTTATCCTGTGTATGTTGTCAAATACTTTTTGGAAATCAATGAAATTCATAGCTATAGGTTTTTGGAATTCTATGCATTGCTCTATGATGTTTCTCAGCACGAAAATCTGATCATTGCATGATCTGTTGGGACGGAATCCCACTTGTTCTTCTCTGTGTTCTTTATCAACGGCGCCTCTTAGTCTGTTTAACAGCACCGCACAGAATAGTTCCCTTGGTACCGAAAGTAGCGTTATTCCTCTCCAGTTTCCGCATTCGCTTAGGTCTCCTTTCTTTGGTATCTTTATTATGGTTCCTTTTCTCCATTCTGTGGGTGTTGTTTTCTTGTTCCAGCATGTGTTATATAGGTCCGTCAACTTCTCTACCATTGCCTCACCGCTATGTTTAAGCAATTCTGCCGATATATTGTCGTTTCCTGGTGATTTGTTGTTTTTAAGTTTGTTGATTGCTTTCATAACCTCTTCTTTTTGAATTTGCCCTGCATTTACTTCTAGGTGTTGTTTTGTCTACTTTTCTGTAAGTGTGAGAGGTTGTGCTGGTTCAGGTTGCTTCAGTGTTTCCTGGAAATGTTCTACCCAGCGGGCATTTCTTTCTTTTACTGTCTTTAGCATTTTTCCGTATTTGTCTTTGATTGGTACTTCGCCACTGTTTCCCGTGCCTCCTAGGTCTCTGGCTATGCGAAATAGTGTCCTAGTATTGTTTTCATCTGCAACCTTCTGGGCTTCTTTGCATTTATCTTCTAACCAGATCTTTTTATCTTCCTTGCAGCTTTTTTAACTTGTTTGTTCAACTGATTTCTCCTTAGCCTCATTGCTTTCATCCACCATCTGTATCTGATCTCTGTGTTGTTTAGCTTCTCTTCGCTGGTCGATCAGGTTCCATGTTTTTGGTGTAATCCATCTTTATTTTCTAGTTCCACTTCTCCAGCCGATCGTTGCCTCTGCTGCTTGCTGCACTGCTTCTTGGAAGCATTGCCATTTTTCTTCATCCTCATCCTGTAGTACCTGGAATCGGTTTGTTGTTTCAATTTCTAGTTTAGCTGACCACTCTTTGTCTTTGAGCTTTGCTGTATCGTAGATCATTGTTCGTGTTCGTTGTTGCCTTTCTTCAACTTTAGTTTCATCGTTCCTCTCACCAAGTAGTGGTCTGAACCTATATCAGCGCCCCTGCAGCTTTTGACATCTCTGAGTGAGCTGCACCATCTTGGTTAATGCAGATATAATCAATTTCATTTAATCCGCTCATTCTCAATCAGTTCATCTGGACAGTTTCTTTTTAGCAGAAACGTTTCACCCTCACTCCAGAGGGCTTCCTCAGTCAGAGTAGTCCAAAGCACACTGAAGTTAACCCACCAAGTAAGCAACTTATGTGGACCAACCAGTTTGCTGTAGCCAAGATGGTTTCTGGGGGCGTGTCCCTCGTCGACTCCTCCCAGGCAGGCAGACATGTCCAAAGTGGTTCAAGACAAGAAAGTTAATTCTCAATAGTCCAGGTATCAAATCCGCTCATTCTCAATCAGTTCATCTGGACAGTTTCTTTTTAGCAGAAACGTTTCACCCTCACTCCAGAGGGCTTCCTCAGTCAGAGTAGTCCAAAGCACACTGAAGTTAACCCACCAAGTAAGCAACTTATGTGGACCAACCAGTTTGCTGTAGCCAAGATGGTTTCTGGGGGCGTGTCCCTCGTCGACTCCTCCCAGGCAGGCAGACATGTCCAAAGTGGTTCAAGACAAGAAAGTTAATTCTCAATAGTCCAGGTATCAAATCCGCTCATTCTCAATCAGTTCATCTGGACAGTTTCTTTTTAGCAGAAACGTTTCACCCTCACTCCAGAGGGCTTCCTCAGTCAGAGTAGTCCAAAGCACACTGAAGTTAACCCACCAAGTAAGCAACTTATGTGGACCAACCAGTTTGCTGTAGCCAAGATGGTTTCTGGGGGCGTGTCCCTCGTCGACTCCTCCCAGGCAGGCAGACATGTCCAAAGTGGTTCAAGACAAGAAAGTTAATTCTCAATAGTCCAGGTATCAAATCCGCTCATTCTCAATCAGTTCATCTGGACAGTTTCTTTTTAGCAGAAACGTTTCACCCTCACTCCAGAGGGCTTCCTCAGTCAGAGTAGTCCAAAGCACACTGAAGTTAACCCACCAAGTAAGCAACTTATGTGGACCAACCAGTTTGCTGTAGCCAAGATGGTTTCTGGGGGCGTGTCCCTCGTCGACTCCTCCCAGGCAGGCAGACATGTCCAAAGTGGTTCAAGACAAGAAAGTTAATTCTCAATAGTCCAGGTATCAAATCCGCTCATTCTCAATCAGTTCATCTGGACAGTTTCTTTTTAGCAGAAACGTTTCACCCTCACTCCAGAGGGCTTCCTCAGTCAGAGTAGTCCAAAGCACACTGAAGTTAACCCACCAAGTAAGCAACTTATGTGGACCAACCAGTTTGCTGTAGCCAAGATGGTTTCTGGGGGCGTGTCCCTCGTCGACTCCTCCCAGGCAGGCAGACATGTCCAAAGTGGTTCAAGACAAGAAAGTTAATTCTCAATAGTCCAGGTATCAAATCCGCTCATTCTCAATCAGTTCATCTGGACAGTTTCTTTTTAGCAGAAACGTTTCACCCTCACTCCAGAGGGCTTCCTCAGTCAGAGTAGTCCAAAGCACACTGAAGTTAACCCACCAAGTAAGCAACTTATGTGGACCAACCAGTTTGCTGTAGCCAAGATGGTTTCTGGGGGCGTGTCCCTCGTCGACTCCTCCCAGGCAGGCAGACATGTCCAAAGTGGTTCAAGACAAGAAAGTTAATTCTCAATAGTCCAGGTATCAAATCCGCTCATTCTCAATCAGTTCATCTGGACAGTTTCTTTTTAGCAGAAACGTTTCACCCTCACTCCAGAGGGCTTCCTCAGTCAGAGTAGTCCAAAGCACACTGAAGTTAACCCACCAAGTAAGCAACTTATGTGGACCAACCAGTTTGCTGTAGCCAAGATGGTTTCTGGGGGCGTGTCCCTCGTCGACTCCTCCCAGGCAGGCAGACATGTCCAAAGTGGTTCAAGACAAGAAAGTTAATTCTCAATAGTCCAGGTATCAAATCCGCTCATTCTCAATCAGTTCATCTGGACAGTTTCTTTTTAGCAGAAACGTTTCACCCTCACTCCAGAGGGCTTCCTCAGTCAGAGTAGTCCAAAGCACACTGAAGTTAACCCACCAAGTAAGCAACTTATGTGGACCAACCAGTTTGCTGTAGCCAAGATGGTTTCTGGGGGCGTGTCCCTCGTCGACTCCTCCCAGGCAGGCAGACATGTCCAAAGTGGTTCAAGACAAGAAAGTTAATTCTCAATAGTCCAGGTATCAAATCCGCTCATTCTCAATCAGTTCATCTGGACAGTTTCTTTTTAGCAGAAACGTTTCACCCTCACTCCAGAGGGCTTCCTCAGTCAGAGTAGTCCAAAGCACACTGAAGTTAACCCACCAAGTAAGCAACTTATGTGGACCAACCAGTTTGCTGTAGCCAAGATGGTTTCTGGGGGCGTGTCCCTCGTCGACTCCTCCCAGGCAGGCAGACATGTCCAAAGTGGTTCAAGACAAGAAAGAATTAACTTTCTTGTCTTGAACCACTTTGGACATGTCTGCCTGCCTGGGAGGAGTCGACGAGGGACACGCCCCCAGAAACCATCTTGGCTACAGCAAACTGGTTGGTCCACATAAGTTGCTTACTTGGTGGGTTAACTTCAGTGTGCTTTGGACTACTCTGACTGAGGAAGCCCTCTGGAGTGAGGGTGAAACGTTTCTGCTAAAAAGAAACTGTCCAGATGAACTGATTGAGAATGAGCGGATTTGATACCTGGACTATTGAGAATTAACTTTCTTGTCTTGAACCACTTTGGACATGTCTGCCTGCCTGGGAGGAGTCGACGAGGGACACGCCCCCAGAAACCATCTTGGCTACAGCAAACTGGTTGGTCCACATAAGTTGCTTACTTGGTGGGTTAACTTCAGTGTGCTTTGGACTACTCTGACTGAGGAAGCCCTCTGGAGTGAGGGTGAAACGTTTCTGCTAAAAAGAAACTGTCCAGATGAACTGATTGAGAATGAGCGGATTTGATACCTGGACTATTGAGAATTAACTTTCTTGTCTTGAACCACTTTGGACATGTCTGCCTGCCTGGGAGGAGTCGACGAGGGACACGCCCCCAGAAACCATCTTGGCTACAGCAAACTGGTTGGTCCACATAAGTTGCTTACTTGGTGGGTTAACTTCAGTGTGCTTTGGACTACTCTGACTGAGGAAGCCCTCTGGAGTGAGGGTGAAACGTTTCTGCTAAAAAGAAACTGTCCAGATGAACTGATTGAGAATGAGCGGATTTGATACCTGGACTATTGAGAATTAACTTTCTTGTCTTGAACCACTTTGGACATGTCTGCCTGCCTGGGAGGAGTCGACGAGGGACACGCCCCCAGAAACCATCTTGGCTACAGCAAACTGGTTGGTCCACATAAGTTGCTTACTTGGTGGGTTAACTTCAGTGTGCTTTGGACTACTCTGACTGAGGAAGCCCTCTGGAGTGAGGGTGAAACGTTTCTGCTAAAAAGAAACTGTCCAGATGAACTGATTGAGAATGAGCGGATTTGATACCTGGACTATTGAGAATTAACTTTCTTGTCTTGAACCACTTTGGACATGTCTGCCTGCCTGGGAGGAGTCGACGAGGGACACGCCCCCAGAAACCATCTTGGCTACAGCAAACTGGTTGGTCCACATAAGTTGCTTACTTGGTGGGTTAACTTCAGTGTGCTTTGGACTACTCTGACTGAGGAAGCCCTCTGGAGTGAGGGTGAAACGTTTCTGCTAAAAAGAAACTGTCCAGATGAACTGATTGAGAATGAGCGGATTTGATACCTGGACTATTGAGAATTAACTTTCTTGTCTTGAACCACTTTGGACATGTCTGCCTGCCTGGGAGGAGTCGACGAGGGACACGCCCCCAGAAACCATCTTGGCTACAGCAAACTGGTTGGTCCACATAAGTTGCTTACTTGGTGGGTTAACTTCAGTGTGCTTTGGACTACTCTGACTGAGGAAGCCCTCTGGAGTGAGGGTGAAACGTTTCTGCTAAAAAGAAACTGTCCAGATGAACTGATTGAGAATGAGCGGATTTGATACCTGGACTATTGAGAATTAACTTTCTTGTCTTAATTTCATTTAATGTGTTGCCTTCTGGGGAGCACCATATTTTCTTGTGGATTTACTTGTGTTTGAAGTATGTGTTTCCAACACATAATTCATTCATATTGCAGAAGGTCAGTAGTCTGTCCCCGTTATTGTTCGTGTGTGTAGCCGATCCAAAGGGTCCAATCACTCCCTCCCATCCTTGCCTGTTTCCACTGATTTGCGCGTTCCAGTCTCCAATCACTATTTTTATATCATAGCTTGGTGACTCATTTGTTGTGTCCTGCAACTGTTCGTAGAATGCATCTTTCTCTTCTTCATTCTTCATTCTCAGTTGGTGCATAGATTTGTATAATTGTAATCTTAATGTGTCGTGATTGGAATCTAGCCGTGATAATACGATCATTAACTGGTATCCAGCCAATGAGTGCTTTCTCTGCCTCCTTGTCTAAGATGAGTCCCACTCCGCAGATGTGATGCTCTGTACCCCCCCACCCCCGAGTACAGCAGCATCTTCCCTTCGCTCTTCAGTTTTCCACTACCTGTCCAGCATACTTAACTCATCCCCAAGATCTTGAGTCTGTATCTGTCAAATTCTTTTAGTACTTGCACAATATTTCCACTTTGGAACAACGTACGTACATTCCATGTGGCAATCTTGGTTATACTGTTAGCGGAGAGGATGTTGTTCTACATCCGGTACTGAGCTTCCCGAGGGCTTTCACCCAGGTCCATCATAAATGGGGGAGACCAACTCCTTTTGTCACCTGTTGTGTTCTGAAATGAGCTTGCCGTTTCTGTAGCAGTGTTTTGTTTTTACAGGGCAGGGTTGCTAGCCTTGCACCCAACCCTCCTCCTTTTGCAACCTGGTTTGGGACAGGCTTTGGCGGAGTTCATCATGCATAACATAACTTAAATACAGTTACCATGACAAGGAGGTCAGAATGAGTATGCCTATTTAAAGAGGAGAATTTTGATGTAGGATTTGAAAATGCTGATGGTGGGAGAGGCTTTGGTGTCCAAGGGGGAGAGAGTTCTAGAGGTGGGGTGGTGGGTGGTTGAATGCTCTTGAGCCCATAGTGATCATTCATTCAACCTTTATTTAAACAGATAAGTCACATTGTGCCTCGAAGACTCATTTACAAGTGAGATCTGTTAGACAATAAAAGTGGTGAAAAATAACATAGTGTTTGGAGACAAAAAAATCCTACCACATTTTGACCTCTGTTTGAAGGTCAAAAATGTGGTAATAAAAAAGTCTCATACATAAGCACATAATGAAGCTGACATTACGCAGAGGTCATGGGGGACTCAAAGGCGGTTGAGTAGCCAGCTCATAGATCTGTGAACACTCGTGGGGGGGAGCTGCCAAGGTCGGCCAGAGGCGAGAGTCCTGAAATGATGAAAGAATGTTTATTCAGCTGTGCTCCTCTGAAAAGTCTGTCAGTAGCAGGTCTGGGAGGGAGGGATGAGAGCATCTTGTTTACAAAACTTCTCAGGTGTGTTGAGATAAGACGGCCTATCAAGGCCAGTCGGGGAGCCGAATGTCAGATAAACACAATTGTTTTGGGAACAGGCAGAACTTTAATGACATCTACCTTCAGTCTATGTCAGTCCACTCACTTCCAAAATGTCCAAATTAAAATGAGCATACCAATGGAAAGTGCCTCAGAAAATCCCCAAGATGTAATCCATTCAGCCAAAAGTCTGGTTTCTCGAGACATGAACCAAGCCATCATGTAAAGCAGGCAGCTTGACCAGGTTCAGATTAGCCACCTATGTCTTCCTTTTAGGTTTATAGACCAGGAACTAGCCAAGTCCAAAAAGCAGGAACCAGTTATCATAAATCCAATTAAGTATGCTTCCTTAAGATCCACAGATGACTGCAGAGATAGACACGTCATCAAGTCTTCCAAGTCAATAAGATGTCCAGCTGAGTTCATGCCAACAGGGCAAATCGGCTCGCCTGTCTTCTTTTTGAAGAAATTGTATCAGTTGTGTTGAGGGACCAGCTGACCAAAATTGAAGTCCATAGTTATGATTCGGAAGATTTTGAAGAAGAGAGGCTCGCAGACAGTTTTATAGACAAGACAAAGCAAAAGCAAAGCGGAGACTGAGAGGAGACTTCCCGCCCTTGAGAAGAGCAAGGTGACTGGGTGAGTTGGGAGGGAGGAGGACCTGAGAGCGCCATATCGTGTGTTGATATAAAGGCGTTCTGTGAGATACTGAGGGGCAAGGTTGTTGAGGGTTTTGAAGGTGAAAAGCAGGATTTTGTATGAAACGCATTATTTAATGGGATCCATTAAAAATGTTGGAGGACAAGGGTTACATGACTGATGGAAGGAGTTCTGGAGATGATGTGAGCAGCAAGGTTTTGGACCAGCTGGTGTGTATGGATGGATTCTACAAGTAAACAAAAACAATGGGAGTTACAGAAATCTAGGTGGGATGTGACCAAAGTGTCAACCAGAATAGCAGATGAGTGAGAGAGATGGATGGAGGCGAACAACATTAGGTGAAAGAAAGCTGAACAATTGATATTACAGACATGGGTTTGAAATACTGCATAGTCTAGGATGAGACCCAGACTCTTAACCTGGGGTCATTGGGAAACAGAGGTGCTGTTGACAAGAATGGAAAAGTTGCTAGCTTTTGCATGGGTTGATTTGGTACCAATGAGAAGAACTTCAGTTTTGTCACAGCTCAATTTGATGAAGTTGCTGGTGAACCAGTATCTGATCTGTGTGTACACTAACATTTGCGGTGCATACAGAGCTCTTCCTCGCCACCATCTTGGCCTTTCCGACCACATCTCACTCCTGTTGGTGCCAGCATATTGTCCGCTGATGAGACGGATTAGGCCAACAAAGAAGACAGATCTTTTTCGGTGCACAGATTGGCAGGTCTTTAGAGAGGCGGCTACATATGAGGGAGAGGTGGACCTAGAGGAATACACCTCCTCTGTTTTTGGCTTCATCTCCAAGTGTGCTGATTATGTCATCACCACCAGGACAGTAATCTGTTATCTGAATCAGAAACCCTGGCTGAATGCTAAGGCGAGGGCTCTGCTGAAAGTTAGGGACTCTGCGTTCAGGACATGTGAGGCATCAGCAATCCAAGAGGTGAGGAAAAGACTGACTTCAGTCATTACAAGGGCCAAAGTCATATACGCCCAGAGAATTCAGGGTCTCTTCATCACCCCCGACGCATGTGGAAGAGCATCAAGTGCATTACTGTACTATGAATTACAATGTCAGGAATGCAGAATGCCCAAGGCGTCTGAGCTGAGCCAAGCTGTCTGAGGTGATGGCGAACATCTTCAACACCTCACTGTCAATGGCATTTGTCCCAACTGTAATGTTCTTATTCTTCTATAGAATAAAACATCAAGAAGAGCTTCTTGTGCTAGTTTCAACTAGCTCCTTTATCTTCTTCACCTATTTTATATACATGGCTAACCCATTACAAACTCACCCTAGCGGTAGATTCTACAATAGCAAGTCATTACATCCCCTTTTCTAACAGGTTGTTAATAATAATCTAAACTCTTAAAGGTGCTTATGTGTAACTTTCTGTAGCGCACAGAACTTAGAAATATTTTCAACAGGCAAAGCATTCTGATCCCTCCCCCTCAGAGCCATATATGGCTCTGCCCCCTTGCTCTGCTGAAATTCAAATTCAAGCTCTGTTTTTATTGGCTGATTCAAATTCAAGCTCTGTTTTTATTGGCTGGTTTACGGTGAGTCACTCTGTGTTTTTAGTGTTTTTATAAATGCTGATATAGAAGCAAGGGGACTATAGTTTTTTTTCAGAGATTACTTTGTCTAACACCAGTCTGTCAGTAGATGCGTCATACTGTACAGTACTAACACTCTTGACATTCAACATGTTACCTCTAATACAACAACTATGTTTCTTATCAAGAATGTTTTTTATCATAACACGGTATGAAAAAAATAACTACAGCAAGTTTCTACTTTACATTTCAACATGCAAACAGCAAGCTTTAAACAATAAGTTTTCACAACAATAATTCACAGTTGTTCTATGAGCCTCTCTGGAGGTTTCCTAGGTTGGGAAGACCTTCTCAGTTTCTCTGTTGTAGGTGAAGGTGAAAGAGGTTCATTATTGTTGGAATATGTTCTCATCTTATGTTATTGCTGAGTAATTTTGTGTGCATGTTATATTGTTGTTGTCCACTAGGGGCACTGAGTTTCTTGTGTGTAAGTAGCGCTGTTCTAGATCTGCTGTAGAAGAAGAAATTACACATGTGCCACTTGTAATAAAGAAGCTACAGCTATCTGACGGAAAGAAGTGTGGTTTCTAACATGAGTGCTGAACGAGAAAACGTTGCCGGTGAACAAGAAAACGCAACAGGTTATGGGCCCGGACGTCACACGGGAGGACGGTGGGACAGACTCGTTTTCAACGGAGACGAAAACAACTACGAACTTTGGGAGGTAAGGTTCCTGGCTTATCTAAGAATGCTAGGCCTAAAATACACCATCTTATCTGCAGACCCAGATGAAGAGAAAAACGCTGAATTTTACGCGGAACTAATACAGACCCTCGATGACAAGAGTCTGTCGTTGGTCATGAGAGATGCCGCCGACGACGGGAAGAAAGCTCTGCAGATATTACGCGGCCATTACGCCAGCCAGGGTAAGCCCAGGATCATCGCCCTTTACACAGAGCTCACGTCCTTATTAAAAGAACCCGGCGAAACAGTGACAGACTATGTTTTACGTGCTGAAAAAGCAATAACGTCTCTGAGAAATGCAAAAGAGGTTATTAGCGACGGACTAATAATAGCAATGATTCTGAAGGGACTGCCAGAATCATACAAGCCTTTTGCTATTCACACGACACAGAGCAGTGAAAAGTTGACATTCACCCAGTTCAAGAGCAGACTCCGAAGCTATGAAGAGACAGAAAAGTTTGAAAGCAACCTAAAGGCAGATAATGTAATGAAAGTGGACATGACAACTTTAAACTGTTACAACTGCGGCCTGCGCGAGCACGTAGCCAGACTGCCGCCAAAAGGCCGAGCCAAAATGGTGCAGCTACCACAGAAGCACAACCCACAGTGACCAGACATGCAGAAGAGGACCGAGACAGAAAGATGAGGCCAAGCAGACGTCAGACATGCAGGACAACCACGAGGAGAACGGGGCCATGGTGTCCAAAGCCAGTTGGAATCATCAGCCCTGCAACATCAAGCTAAATGGAATAATGGAGGACTGTGGAGCAAACATCACACATCATTACTGATGAAGAGCTGTTCACGAGAATTGACAATTCAATTCAATTCAAGTTCCTTTATTATCCCCGAGGGGCAATTAGATTTGCAGTCAATAGGTGTGCACAGTTTCATACATACATATGCACTTACACACACATACACATATAAACACAAGACAATAAAACATTAAAATAACAGTGTTAAAATTAGTGTGCATTAAGAAACCTGATTGCTACTGGGATAAATGAGTTTTTAAATCTGTTTGTTCTACATTTGGGTTGTAGAAACCTGCGTCCAGATGGAAGCAGCCTGAACTCGTCATGGAGTGGGTGATCAGGGTTTGCCAGAATCTGCCTGGCCTTGTTCACTGACCTCACCTTGTGTAGGTCTGCGAGGTTCTTTAGGTCTATGCCAGCAGTTCTGCTGCACATCCTGACAATCCCCGAGAGTTTGCTCTTGTTCTTACAGGTCAAAAGTCCAAACCAACAGATGAAGGAAAAGGTTAAAATAGACTCAATAAAACATGAATAAAACATTCTCATAAAAGTTGAATCAACATTAAAACCACAAAGCTTCCGATAAAAATACATCCTCTGGTGGGCCTTTTTGCAAAGTGCATTCACGTGAAGGTCAAAGGTCAATTTATCATCGAAAACAGTTCCCAGGTATTTATATTGTTGCACTACCTCCACAGCTTCACCGTTAATGACCACGGGAGCTGTTACTGAAGAATTTTTCCTGAAATCGATTATCATCTCCTTTGTTTTAGAAACATTTAGTTTTAAAAAGGAAGACTCACACCATTCTGTGAAGTCCCCAATCACAGGCCCGGGGTCTGGGTCATCACTGCTCAGAAGGGACAGTATGACAGAGTCATCAGCAAACTTGACAATGTGACGCTGAGGGAAATGGCTGCAACAATCGTTTGTGTATAAAATAAATAAAAGAGGCGAAAGAACACAGCCCTGAGGGGAACCAGTAGAGGACAGAAGGACATCAGAGAGGACCCCATTAACTCTCACCCTCTGAGACCGAGCAGTTAAAAAGTCCACAAGCCAACATATGAGGCCGAAGTCAAGACCGTACAGACTTTGTAATTTCTCTGCTAAAATGTGGGGCTGGATACAGTTAAAAGCAGATGAAAAGTCGATAAAAAGCAGTCTTACAAATGTTTTTGCACCTTCAAGGTGTCCTAAAACCTTATTTAAAAGAGTTCCTGTTGCGTCCTCCACCCCTCTATGTGAACGATAAGCAAATTGAAGTGGGTCCAAATGATCTTCAACTTTTGACAAGAGGGTCTTGTGAACCAGTTTTTCAAATGACTTCATGACTAAAGAAGTCAGGGCAACAGGCCTGAAGTCGTTCAGGGACTGAGCAGTCTTGGATTTTGGGATCGGAACAATGACAGAGTCTTTCCAGAGCTGTGGGACCGTGCAGGTTTGAAGAGACATGTTAAAAAGAAAACAGAAGATATCTGCAAGCTGCAGGGCACAGTTCTTAAGAATACGACCCCCTATACCATCAGGACCCGGACTTTTCCTTTCTTTAGTCTTTAAAAACATGTTAACTACACTTTCAATATCAATAGTCATTGTTGCACCTGACGACGTTTCTTTAAAAACAGAAAGCTCTTCTGTAAAATCATTAGTGTTAAAACGATTGTAAAACAAATTAAAATCATTTGACAGTTCCACGGCGGACGAGGAGTTAAGAGTGATGTGAGTTTTCTTATTTGGCATTCCCATCATGGACTTCACGCCCTCCCACGCCAGCCGGGAGTTATTGGACCTGAACATGTTTTCCACCTTCTCCTTATAGTTTACTTTAGCTACTTTTAATTCCTTCCTCACTTCATTAAGATCTTTGGGATCGAGACAGACTCTTATAGCACCTGTGTTTTTTTTCTTGACACATGAAATGGGGTTCGCCCAATCTGTAGGCTCCTCTACTTGTTCAATGACACCCATTTGAGTAATTATTTCCAATTCTTTTTTAGATCAGCCCGGCATAGTGTAGGAACTCTCCTTGGTGCATGCGCCACTGGAATGGCATGATCCTTGAGCTGAATTTTGTAAGCATAGGATAATGTTCCATGTCCTTCAAAGACTGAAGGAAATTTACTGACAATGTCTGAACTTCCTTCAAGCTGTTGGTGCTCCAGTCTTTTGTCTTTTTTGACTACTTCTAGGTTATCAGTATTAATCTGATAGATCCTCTTGACCAATCCTAGGTCCTCAGATGTTTTGTCTCCTATGAGTGACTCATGCCCATTAGGCATAATGGTAAACGGAAGGTTATGCTTTTTGCCTTTTACAGTTACATTCAGTCTGCATCCACCTTTTGTTTGTATTGGTTGGTTGTTATAAGCCCTCGGAGGTGAAACATTTTCTGAATGTATTTTAGGTTTTTCCATCCATTTTCCATCCATTTCGCTGATCAAGTTAACTTTGGTCCCTGTGTCTATTTTGAATGTCGATATTGTCCCATGAACTAACAGTGGAGCAGTCCATTTGTCTTCTGTGACCACATTTACAGCTTGACCAGCGTCTAGTTTTGAAGACGGTGTGCTTGCATCTTCTTGGTGTGACACCATCTTAATATAAAATGTTTCACTTAATGCATCACTGTTAGCTGTGTCTTCCTGCACTGTGTGGATTTCTTGTCCTGTTTTCTTGGAGAGACACATTTTAGAATAATGGTATTGTCCTTTACATATTGCAATTTTTTTCCAAAGGCAGGACATTGTCTTGGTCTATGTTTCTCACTACATCTTTTGCAAATTCTGTATATTTCTTTATTATTGACTTTGCTCTTAATGTCATTATTTTTACATTTGTTCCAAGGCTTTATTTTCATCACCACATTGACGGACTTGTCTTCTTGATGTGCTGTTCCCTGGGCATGCTCTTGAATAAAGACTACATGCTGCCATGCTAAACTGGCTGGCTTGACATATTTTTATTGTACTGTTAGTTCCGTTTCTATCAATAGTTTATCCCACAGTTTCTTCTCATTAGTTCCAAACACTATCTAATCTCTTATCAGTGAATCTCTGAGGTCACCAAAATTACAGGACTGAGCTTTAATCTTGAGGTCCATGAGGAAGGTATCAAATGACTCACCTTTATGCTGTAAGCGTGAGCAAAAGACGTACCTCTCGTAAGTTTTGTTCTTCTTTGACAGACAATGCTCATCAACTTTCTTCACAACCTCGTCAAACTTCTCTTTGTCCTCGAGTTGAGCAAACATAAACGTGTGATGGTGAGCAACATGGCTATTTTCCTTTCATCTGCTCGTCGACCCACTACGACAGCCGCAATGTACAGCTTTATCTGTTGTTTGAAAGCCCTCCAACTTGCATTTACATTTCTAGTCAGTTTCAACGGACTTGGCGGTTTTATTGCATCCATCTTTGTGTAGCTTCTTATTCTTACCCCATTCTTGGTACCATGTAATGTTCTTATTCTTCTATAGAATAAAACATCAAGAAGAACTTCTTGTGCTAGTTTCAGCTAGCTCCTTTATTTATCTTCTTCACCTATTTTATATACATACAGTATTTTTACAAACTCCCCCTAGTGGTAGATTCTATATTAGCAACTATCATTACACCCACCTGCTTCAAGTCCACCACTATTGTCCCTGTACCCAAGTGTTCCACAGTGACAGGACTGAATGACTACCGACCTATAGCCTTGACATCTGTAGTCATGAAGTGCTTCAAGAGGCTGGTCATGACCCACATCAAGGACTCCATCAACATCACTGTGAACCCGCATCAGTATTACTACAGAATGAACCGCTCCAATGCTGACATCATCTCATTGGTGGTCCACATAGCCCTCACCCACATGGAGAGCAGAAATCTGCTCTTCACAGGCAAGAGGTGAAACACCTGGAGAGCTGGTGCAAAGAGAATAACCTTCACATCAATGTGAAGAAGACAAAGGAGATGATTGTGGACTTCAGAAGGAACAAACACACCCACACCCCACTGAACATAAGAGGATCTACGGTGGAAGTGGTCTCCAACTACAAGTACTTGGGTGTACACATGAATGATAGCCTCAGCTGGAGCAACAACACCACCAGCCTGATCAAGAAAGGTCATCAAAGACATCCTCAGACGGTTGAGACGAGCTGGTCTGAGTAGCCCAGTCCTCACCTCCTTCTACAGGTGTGCAATAGAGAACATCCTGTGCGCCAGTATCAATGTGTGGCATGGAGGCTGCACAGAGGAATGCTTTGCAGAGAGTGGTGAAGGCTGCACAGAAGTCTGTTGGAGTCAGTCTCCCCACTATCACAAACATCTACACCTCCAGATGCAGACCCTACTCATCCAGCACACACACTGTTTTCCCCACTCCCCTCAGGATCTGGCTTATGGCTGGCTGAGGAGCATCAAGTGTAGAACCACTAGACTGAGGAACAGCTTCTACCCTGAGGCTGTCAGACTCATGAATAAATAACCAGAATGATCACTGCAAAATATCAGATCATGTTGCTGCTGATCTGTTTCATGCTGCTGTGTTCATTCGTGCCCATCTGCTCATACACACTCATGTTCGTGCTGCTGTTTAGAGTAATGTTTTTCTATGATAAATGAGCCATGAGGCTCAATAAGATTTACCTGTCTAAATAAAGGTTGAATGAATATTAGTGCTTAGTGTATTTTTTTAGTTGATGTTTTTCTTAGTTCATATCTTAGATTTTTTTTTTCCAAAGTCAAAAAAGTCAAAAGTCAAAGTCAACTTTATTGTCAGAACTGCAATATGTACAGGACATACACAGGACCGAAATTGCGTTTCTCTCAGTCCCTCGGTGCAACAGTAACCATCTAAACACTAAACACTAAAACATTTAATAAACATAAGCATAAAATAGTAAAAAAGTGTAACACTGTCCTGAGTTTTTTCATAATAGTATAAAAGTATGAAAATTTACACCAACACTGAAACACCAAACACCCCTAAAACACCAAACACCCAATGAACATAAGCATAAAATGAAATAATAAAAGTGTAATACTGTCCTGAGTTTTTGCATAGTAGTATGAAAAGTATAAAAACGTAAATCTATAAAATAAACTGAAGTTTCTAGCGTTGACATTTGCAAAGAGTGGCACAGCAGCATATAAGTTGATGTACACAGTATATGTATGAGGTAGTTGATGTTGGTATAGAGGCAAAGTGGCATATGAAGTAAGGCACATAAGGCACATTTGGCATCCTTAGATAAGGCTAGTCAGAGAATGCTGTATATGTATCTGCAGTAGTGTAGATAAAAGTAGTGTAAATGTAAACAGTAGTAATAAATGTAAAGCAGTAGTAATAAATGTAAACAGTATTAATAAATGTAAACAGTGAATGTAAACAGTAGTATGACTATAGGCAGTAATGTAATACAAACATTAGTGCAAATATGAGAAGTAGTGCAAACTGAATGAACACATGACCGAGAGTTTAGTGAATAACCCGTTTGATGACACAGAGTCCAGTGTTAAAAACTTTGTGTTGAGTGGTAATGTGTGAGAAAGTTTTTTGTGTTAAGGCAGTTCAAATGGGAGGGGAGGCAGAGCAGGCAGAGTGTTTAGCATTCTGACTGCCTGATGAACAGAGCTGTCTCTCAGTCTGCTGGTACGAGCCTGGAGACTCCTCAGTCTCCTCCCTGATGGCAGCAGTCTAAAGCGGCTGTGTAGTGGGTGTGTGGGATCACCTGCCATGCGGTGGGCTTTCCGAGTGAGGCGTTTGCTGTGTAAGTCCTGCAGTGAGGGCAAGGAGGTGCCGACGATCTTCTCAGCTGCTTTCACGATGCGCTGGAGGCTCTTGCGGCAGGATGCAGTGCATGCACCAAACCACACAGTGATGCAGCTGGTCAGGACACTTTCTATGGCACCTCTGTAGAAGGTGCACATGATGGAGGTTGAAGCTCCAGCCCTTTTCAGCTTGCGGAGAAAGTAGAGGCGCTGGTGAGCCTTCTTCGCCAGTGCTGCAGTGTTCCTGCTCCAGGACAGGTCCTTTGAGACGTGCACTCCCAGGAACTTGGTGCTGTCCACTCTCTCCACTGCGGTGCTGTTGATGGTCAGAGGGGCATGTTGTGCATCCCTCTTCCTGAAGTCCACGACAATCTCCTTTGTCTTCTCCACGTTGAGAGTGAGATTGTTGTGTCCGCACCACAAGGCCAAGCGGCTCACCTCGTTCCTGTAGTCCGTCTCATCGTTGTTGCTGATGAGACCTACCACTGTTGTGTCGTCCGCAAACTTGATGAAGTGGTTGGAGCTGTACGATGGTGTGCAGTCGTGTGTTAGCAGGGTGAATAGAAGGGGGCTCAGCACACATCCTTGTGGGGCCCCTGTGTTCAATGTGATGGTGCTAGATGTGTTACTCCCGATCCGTACTGTCTGTGGTCTCCCGGTCAGGAAGTCTAGCAGCCAGTTACACATTGAGGTGTTCAGCCCCAGACTGTCCAGTTTATGGATGAGCTGTTGGGGGATGATGGTGTTGAATGCCGAGCTGAAGTCGATGAACAGCATTCTAACATAAGAGTCCTTCGTGTCCAGATGTGTGAGAGCTGTGTGGAGGGCAGAGGAGATGGCATCGTCGGTTGAGCGATTAGGTCGGTATGCAAATTGGAAGGGATCCAGGGAGGCAGGGAGGACAGATGTGATGCTTTTCATGACTAGCCGTTCAAAGCACTTCATCAGGATGGGGGTGAGTGCTACTGGGCGATAGTCATTGAGGCATGCGGGCGTTGCCTTCTTTGGGACAGGGATGATGGTGGTGGCTTTGAAACAGGTGGGGACGATGGCCTGGCTCAGTGAGATGTTAAAGATGTCCGTGAAGACCGCTGCGAGTTCCCCTGCACAGTCCTTCAGCACACGACCAGGTATGTTGTCAGGACCAGAGGCCTTCCGGGCGTTAATCTTGATGAATGATCGCCTTACGCTGTCTGAGGACAGCGCCAGCACCTGGCCATCAGGAGAGGGGGGGAATTTATGTGCAGGTGTGCTGTTACTTGCCTCAAACCGAGCGAAGAACTCATTCAGTTCATTCAGCGTAGAGGTTGAGCTGTCACAGGTCTGGGGGGGGGGTTGTAGTCTGTGATGGTCTGTATTCCCTGCCACAGACTGCTTTTATTACTGTTCTATTTTATTACTGTTCTAATCTTATATTTTATTGTTGGATGTAACTGGGACCCTACGTACA
The DNA here is from genome assembly GCA_038048925.1 of Garcialebias charrua. Lineage (NCBI taxonomy): Eukaryota > Metazoa > Chordata > Actinopteri > Cyprinodontiformes > Rivulidae > Garcialebias > Garcialebias charrua. Next base: position 7,414 of record JBBPBX010026558.1, on the reverse strand, counting down.
TAATCTTGTTTCATCACATGTACCACATGCAGTGCAAATGACAATAAAGATTCTCTGACTCTCTGACTCTGACTTTTTATGGATTTCTTCTTGGCCTTCAACAGCATCATCCCACAGACCCTTGTGCTCTCCTTTCATGGACTGAGTCCCATACTGGGGAACTGGATTCTGGACTTCCTGACCAACAGATCTCAGATTGTCAGGATCCACAACATCATATTCTCCTCCATCACCCTCAACACTGGCTCGCCCCAGGGCTGCAAGCTGAGCCCCATCCCATTCACGCTGCTAATATATGACTGCTCGGCTAGACACCCTGACAGCCATCTAGAGAAGTTTTCTGACAACACAGCAGTAGTGGGATGCATCACGAACAATGATGAGTCCAAATACAGTGAGGAGGTGGAACAGTGCAGTGGTACAGAAACAATCTCTGCATCAATGTGAAGAAGATCAAGAAGATAGTGATGGATTTCAGAAGGAACAAGGATTGTCTGCATCCCCTACACATCGGAGGAGCAGGTGTGATGATGGTCTGCTGCTACAGGTACCTGGGGTTGCATATATCCAGTGATGTGAGAACACTTCCTGTCTAGTCAAGAAGGCCAACCAGCTTTTCTATGTAGCCCGGGGTAAAAACTATATGTACATATATATTTATTTCCCCTAGACCTATTTGTTTTTTTTTAAAGTCCCACTTTCTGCTGTCTGTGAGTGCCACTTGAGTCATGTGCTCACAGAGTAGTTCCACATCTCACAGGTCATGTGATTGTGTTAACCAATGGCAGCCATGGAGGAAAGGTAGAAATTGCACTGACTTCCTCTCAATCAGATGGCTGAGGGAAGCAGGTGGATGGATACTACCAGGTGGTTTTTACAAACAATTTGTTATTTTGGTCTCTAGTGTTTTTACTGTATTATTTGACTAAATGTATTGATGTAAAATCTTTAGATCGGACGACAAACACACAGAGGAAAGTTTCATCAGTCTAAGTCTGAAATTATCTTGGAATTGGTGAGTCTGAATTGTTTGTTTTAGCATTAGCTGCTAGTGCTTAGCTTTTTGCAGGCCCAACACTGTCTGTATTGCATTGTATGCCTATTATGGATTGTTGCTTTGTTCTATGTACAAACACTGAACAGTAGTGTTCCATTGTAAATATTAATAATGTATTTATTTGGGATTTATTAGTTTATTTTGGATTTATATTGTGTACACATGGTCAAGCTTTTATTAACTTTAGGTTTTGTTATTAGCTTGATGTATAGAACCTTACAAGTCGTGTTTGTCTAATACAGGCCAGGTGGACTTGAAAGGACTTGAATGAACTTGGATTTCCTCAAACCTCATCAATCAGCTTGGAGGTTTGTGGATGGCGAGCTAACCAACTGCACAGCTGGGAGCACAGAATCCCAGCCTACAACTGAACTCTACCCATGGTCTGGTAGGAGGCTGATACAGCCTAAGGCCCCATCTCCTTAACTATCTTTGCCCTCACAAAAACAGCTTCCAACACTGGATTCTTCTTCATGCTTGAACTTATATAAACTCTTAAAACTCCATGAACATTCTAAACTTTACAAACTCATACTTGGGGAAGTTAGTTGTGTCAAAGACCTGGATTGTTGGCACAGCTGATGATGGACTTTTCATTATTTTTTCTCTGACGAAGAGCTTGTATTGATTTTGATTTCTTTCTTTTACAACAGTATTAAGTGCACCTAAGAACAATGACTGCTGCAGCAATTTGTACATACTTTGTGGTGTTTGGTTTATTTTTGTTTATTTATTTTACATGTTTGTTATTGCTTCTTGTTTATTATAATACATGGTACCATCAAAAAACTACTTGTTTCTGTCATTAATTACTGTTCTCCAGCTCCAGTAGATGAATCTAGTCTTCTGTATCTTCTAGCCTGCTTACCAGTGTAAAAAGCTCATTGGGTGTTACATTTTGGCGAGCTAGCTAGGAGCTGGTTTGTGCAGTAATTAATGCTCATGGTTTCACATTCAGTCTCACCAATAATAATCTTATCATCATGGAGGTCTTTGAAGATCTGGGAATTAAAATTCCAAATGCAGTCTTAGTTGTTGGAGCTGTCATTTCTTCACCGTATGATGGGCGGCCGTGGCGTAGTGGTAATGGCAGTCGTCCCCCGATCGGAAGGTTGGCGGTTCGAATCCCGGTTCCCCACACCATGTGTCGTTGTGTCCTTGGGTAAGACACTTAACCCCGAGTTGCTCCCGGTAGGACTGGAAAGCACCTTGCATGGTAGTCTGCCACTACCGGTGTATGAATGTGTGTAGCATTCAATGTGTGTAGCGCTTTGAGATTTTCACTAATGAAAAGTGCGTTATAAATTGAATTCATTATTATTATTTATTATTATTAGTTTTCTTGAGCATTACGGTGACATAGAGCAGAATGTTAAAATTAATGACACAAAGTCTGAATTTCATGACAGTTTTGTGGTTGAATTCACATCAGGTTTGCCATTGGTACGTATGTCTCCACTGTTACCATACACTCACATTTCTGATGAGGGTAACAAATTTTATATAAAAAATCTGTCCACAGTTTATGCATCCAAAGTTGGTGGTTTGAAGACTAACGCATATTTGGCAGATCTTAAGATTATAGCAAAGTGTTCTGGGAAAGAATACGCAAATGTTCTTCAAGAGATGATGGCACAAATAAATCAGTCCATTGCTCAGCTTTGCTCTCCAGTGGTTACACCTAATGCAGACTCACAGCAACAAACAAGTGATGTCCCAATGAAACAATCTGAGTCACCTTCTGGAGTGTCTGACCCTTTTTCTTCAGCAAGGAGCCAGGGGGCTTCTGCATTGCGGCAACCCAGCATTCCCATGGTGGCTAGTGACCTTAATCCTCCTGAGGTGCAACAATATATAGGATTCATTGCACTCACATCCTTCCCATAGACTGAGGACCTTCTCTGGGAAAGTGCCTAGGCCAGCCCATGAGACAGATTTTGACACTTGGTATTCTGGGGTTGAGATAGTACTAAAAGATCCTTCCATATCCGATTTACAGCGCTCTAGATTGATCCGTGACAGTTTGCTACCTCCTGCTGCCGATATTATCAAACATCTAAGCTCTGATACATTGCCAGAGGTATATATGCAACAATTAGATTCAGCTTATGGAACTGTACAGGATGGAGATGAACTGCATGCAAAATTTATGGACACATATCAAGATGCTGGTGAAAAACCATCCACTTATTTGCAACGTTTGCAAGTGTCCTTACAGCATGCAGTGAGGAGGGGAGGAGTAGCAGTGAAAGATGTGGATAAATGCTTGTTAACACAGTTTTGTCGAGGATGCTGGGACAATAATCTCATAACTGAACTTCAGCTTAAACAGAAGAAGAGTAAGCCACCTTCATTTGCTGAGTTTCTGTTGTTGTTACGTACAGAGGAGGATAGAGAAGCAGCAAAGACTGTGAGGATGAAGCAGCATCTGGGTGCAACAAGACAGAAAGCATCAAGTAATGCACATATGGTACAGTCAGAGGAAGAAACTAATCTGAGTACTGTTCTGACTACATTCACTAAGCAGCTCTCTGAACAACTGTCATCTATACAAAAGCAGCTTTCAAGTTTAACTGCTACCCAAAATAGATCACCCCATTTTGCTCAGAAGACGCATGAAACACAAAGAACTAGTGTACCTGTTAAATCCACTTCTGCGAAACTTGGATTTTGTTTTCATTGTGGGGAAGATAGTCACATTAAGACACAATGTGAAAATGACCCTAATCCCAGAGCAGTGAGTGCAAAACGAAAACAATTTAACAGTAGATCACAGAAGTGGCAAAAGCAAAACCCTTCCGGACATTTAAACTAGTTTCAGTTCCGGTTGAGGGACAAACAGGAACTGTGTTGGATCATTCTTGTCCCACACGCAAGAAGAAACCGGTCCAGTGTGCAGAGTTACAGCCAAAGTCAAGGAGTAAATTACCAAAGGGGTTGGTTGGTTCACGGTGTACAGCCAAAGTTAATGTTGCAGGACAAACTTGTTCATGTCTCCTTGATACAGGATCTCAAGTAACTACAATCCCTGTATCGTTTTACAATGAACATCTTTCTGACCAGCCAGTTCACTCACTTAATGAACTTCTCCATGTTGAAGGTGCTGCAGGACAGAGTATCCCATACCTAGGATATGTTGAGACAATCTTCACCTTTCCACCAGAATTTCTGGGAAGTGAATTTACAGTTCAGACACTTGCACTTGTCGTTCCAGATGTTAGATCCGGATTTCCAACTTCTGTTTTAATTGGTATGAACACACTTGAAGTCCTCTATGATCAGTTTCGTAGTAGTGATTACCCCACCTTTCAGCCTAGTACTTATGGTTACAGAGCTGTGCTACAGACCCTTCAGTTAACACATCAGCAAAGTCCTAATGTTAACATTGGACTTGTCAATCTCTGTAGTAAAACTCCTGTGCCCATTCCTGCAGGTAGTACAGTTGTGGTTGAGGGTTCAGCAAAGATTGCCGATCCAGCTAGTCAGTACGCTATCATTCAACACCCGGATTCAGGCCTGCCGGGTGGTTTGTGTGTAAGTGGCTGTTTGGTTGCCTTACCTGCTCATTCCCCTCGAAAGATTCCAGTTGTTATAACCAATGAGTCTGAGCAGGATATATTTATTCCACCTTTGTCAGTCATTGCAGAACTTGATGCCTATGAATGCATACTATCGGACCACCATGTGACCAGTCCTCATCAATCTCAGGAAAGACCAGCTGCTCCCCTGAAATTCAATTTTGGAGAGTCACCTTTACCTCCTGAGTGGAAGGAACGGATTAATGCAAAACTGAATGTCATACCAGAAGTATTTTCACACCATGATTTGGATTTTGGTTATACAAACCGTGTAAAACATCACATCAATCTCCATGATAACACACCCTTTAAACATCGAGCGAGACCAATACACCCACAAGATATAGAAGCTGTCCGGAAGCATCTGCAGGAACTTCTACATGCTGGGGTTATTAGGGAATCAGAGTCCCCATTTTCATCTCCAATTGTGGTTGTCAAGAAGAAGAATGGAGATATAAGGCTCTGCATTGATTATCGAAAACTTAATCTACAAACAATAAAAGACGCTTACGCATTGCCCAATCTGGAAGAAAGCTTTTCTGCACTTACTGGATCCAAGTGGTTTTCCGTGCTTGACCTTAAGTCAGGATACTATCAAATAGAAATGCACGAAGAAGATAAGGCTAAAACTGCATTTGTCACCCCGCTTGGGTTCTGGGAATTTAACAGGATGCCCCAAGGAGTAACTAATGCACCATCAACATTCCAGCGTTTAATGGAAAAGTGTATGGGGAGTCTCCATCTTAAAGAAGTTCTTGTTTTCATAGATGATTTGATCATCTTTTCAGACACCCTGGAGGAACATGAAACCCGTCTCTTGCGAGTCCTTAACAGATTAAAAGAGTATGGATTGAAGCTCTCTCCAGACAAGTGTAAGTTCTTTCAAACTTCTGTTCGTTATTTGGGTCACATAGTGTCTGAAAAGGGCGTTGAGACGGATCCGGAAAAAGTCACCACACTGAAGTCCTAGCCAATTCCAACTAATCTGAAGACCTTGCGATCATTCCTGGGTTTCGCAGGTTACTACCGACGGTTCATCAAAGGTTATACCACCATTGCAAAGCCTCTCAATGACCTAACACGAGGATATGCTACAATACACCGACCCAAGTCTAGAAGTTCAGATAACCGATTGCTGGATCCAAAACAAACCTTTGGCAGCAGATGGACACCAGAGTGCCAGCTGGCATTTTCTACCCTCATTGACAAGCTCACCACTGCTCCTGTCCTAGGTTTTGCTGACCCAGCTCTACCTTACATATTACACACAGATGCCAGCACCACTGGGCTTGGAGCTGCACTTTACCAAGAGCAAGAGGGGAAATTGAGGGCTATCGCATTTGCCAGTCGTGGATTGACCCAGAGTGAAAGCCGCTACCCAGCGCACAAATTAGAGTTCTTGGCACTTAAATGGAGTGTGACGGAAAAATTTCAGGATTTCCTTTATGGAGCCAACTTTACTGTAATCACAGACAGTAATCCTCTCACTTACATCTTGACTTCTGCCAAACTGGATGCCACCAGCCATCGCTGGCTGGCAGCCTTGTCAACGTTCTCATTCAAGCTGCAGTACCGAGCTGGGAGGCACAACTTGGATGCAGATGCTCTATCACGTCTTCCTCATGAAACTTCATCAGATGACTCAATATCAAAAGATCATGAACTCCTCAACCAATTCACTCAACAACATCTGTCTGGTACCAATGACTCTGAAATTGAAGTTGATGTTGTTAATGCTATTTGCCAAAGTTGCCTTTCCAGAACTCAAGCTGAAACATCTCTTGTTGAGTCCCTCTCCATTATGGTGGTTGCAGCACCTGACAACTTGACCAATGACCTGCAGGGACTACCCATTCATAGAACTCAAGCTGACACATCTCTTGTTGAGTCCCTCTCCATTATGGTGGTTGCAGCACCTGACAACTTGACCAATGACCTGCAGGGACTACCCATCATACCTATGTTGTCTCATCTTGAATTGCAAGATAAGCAAAGAGCTGATCCAAGTATTCGGGAGGTCATTTATCAGCTTGAGTCAGGGAAGAAAGTACCACCGACTGCCAGAGACGAGCTGCCTGAGCTTCCACTTCTTCTGAGGGAACTTCCCAAGTTGGAAATTGTAGATGGTGTCCTTTATCGGAAGCGTCGTGACAATGACAGACTTTTCTACCAACTTGTCCTACCAGAAGAGCTACGGGCCACAGTTCTCCAGAGCCTGCATAATGATATGGGTCATATGGGAATTGAGCGGACACTCGATCTGGCTCGGACCCGGTTTTACTGGCCCAGAATGGCTGTGGATGTGGAACATAAAGTCAAGACATGTAGTCGTTGTGTACATCGCAAGGCATTGCCTGAAAAAGCTGCTTCCTTAGTCAGCATCCAAACATCCCGTCCTTTAGAACTGCTCTGCATGGATTTTCTCAGTCTAGAGCCTGACACTAGTAATACCAAGGATATTCTGGTTTTGACTGACCATTTTACTAAGTTTGCCGTTGCCATTCCAACACCCAATCAGAAGGCGCGAACAGTGGCAAAGTGTCTTTTGGATCAATTCATGGTCTATTATGGAATACCTGAACGACTACATACTGACCAGGGACGTGATTTTGAGTCTAAACTGATCCATGAACTTTGTACTTTGCTCGGAATCAGAAAGTGTCGAACAACTCCTTATCATCCACGGGGAAATCCAGTTGAGCGATTTAACCGGACATTATTGAATATGCTTGGGACTTTGGAGACAAAACAAAAGTCAAAATGGAAGGAGTATGTAAAA
>JBBPBX010026557.1:25019-38002 GCA_038048925.1 Garcialebias charrua | reverse complement strand
GGCAAATTGGCTGATTTGGGGCTGCAGGATCTATCTGTTAGTGACTGTGAAGTTTCTGAACATTGGCGAGAGAAGCTGACTGACTTGGTGGTAAAGTATGAAGATGTGTTTTCAAGACATCACTTGGATTGCGGCAAAGCTGCCGAATTCTGCCATCGCATCAGACTTACTGATGAACGCCCTTTTCGTCTGCCTTATCGTAGGCTTTCTCCTGCTCACTACCAAAAGTTGAAAGAAACTTTAGATGACATGGAAGAGCGTGAAATTATCAGAAAGTCAAGCAGTGAGTATGCTTCTCCACTTGTTCTTTGCTGGAAGAAAAATGGTGACTTGAGGTTGTGTACAGACTTCAGGTGGTTGAACGCTCGTACAGTCAAAGATGCGCACCCTTTACCACACCAAGCTGACATCCTGGCAGCATTGGGAGGTAACGCATTCTTTAGCTCAATGGACTTGACTTCAGGATACTACAATGTCCCACTTCACGAAGATGATAGGAAGTACACTGCTTTCTCCTCTCCTCTCGGATTACATGAGTATAACCGCATGCCACAGGGTCTGTGTAACAGCCCGGCTACTTTCATGCGAATGATGCTCACGATCTTTGGTGACCAGAACTTTTTAAGCCTTCTTTGTTACTTGGATGATCTGTTGGTTTATGGAAAGTCTGAGGAGGAAAGCCTGCAGAGGCTTGAGATGGTGTTCCGACGGTTAAGAGAACATAACCTAAAACTGTCCCCATCCAAGTGTCAGTTTTTAAGAAAGTCTGTGAAGTTCTTAGGTCACATTGTTACGAGAGACGGAATTGCAACAGACCCTGAAAAAGTGCAGGCAATTGTAGGCGTGTCAGAAGCAGATCTTATGGAACCTGATGGCACTACGCCATCTCCTAAGAAGATTCGCTCTTTTCTAGGCATGGTGGTGTATTATCAGCACTACATTGAGAACTGCTCTGTGATTGCCAAGCCATTATTCCAACTGACTACAGGGACTGCCAAGCCACGGAGGGGGAAGGGTAGGAAGAAGCAGGGTTTGGCGCGTAAGCTTGTTGCGGCTGATTGGACCCTGGAGTGTAGCGAAGCATTTAGGACTTTAAAAGCTGCGTTGACAGAGCAGGTTCTTCTTGCCCACCCTGACTTTACAAAGCCTTTTTTGCTCTCTGTTGATGCGTCATCTTCCGGATTAGGAGCTGTGTTGTCACAAGTACAAGATGACCACAAGATTGCGAGGCCCATTGCCTTTGCTAGTAAGTCCTTGAATCATGCGCAGTCCAAATACCCTGCTCATAGGCTCGAGTTTCTCGCCATGAAATGGGCTATTCATGATAAGTTTAGTCATTGGTTGCGCGGACATAAATTTACTGTTTGGACGGACAACAATCCTCTAAAGTACATTCTTACCAAGCCGAAGCTGGACGCTTGTGAACAGAGATGGGTGGCCAAGCTGGCCCCCTTTGACTTTGACATTCAGTATATTCCAGGGCCGCGAAATATTGTGGCAGATGCATTGAGCAGGGAACCATTCGCTCAGCACAAAATGATGCACCGTTTGACGAGGACTCCATACAACACTTTGTTAGAAGGAGCCAGAGGTTTGTTGGTGGAAGACGTTCAGAACATGTTTCGTCTTTCTCGGGAAGAGTCTGTGGATGAGAAGCGCAAACTCACTTCTCCGACCCAGGGCTCTGTCACAGGCAGCGTGGACATTATAGACAACGGTGGGAGAGTTTCTCATGATGAGGTGTCAGCCTTATTTAAGTCTCACCGTTGTTGGAGTGAAGGTGCGAAAATGAGGGCAACCTGCTACACACAGCAGCTGGAAAAACTGTCTCCAGTGGGGCAGAGCCCACTGCCTGTCCTCACTCATGAGGAGTTGTATGATAAACAGTGTCAGGATCCTGTAGTCAGCCGGGTTTCCTTTTATGTGAACAGGGGAAGTCGTCCATCCCGACGTGAGCGTGTTCATGAATCGCGGGAGACAAATCGTACATTGCGACAATGGGGTAAACTCACGACCCGGCTGGGCGTGTTGTACCGCGTTTCTAAACATGTGGTGAGCAAGAAGAAAGTGTTCCAATTTGTGGTTCCAGTTGCTTTGAGAGGCCAGGTGTTGAAAGGGGTGCATGATGATGCAGGCCATCAAGGTCAGCAGCGCACACTGTGGCTTGCCAGACAACGTTTTTACTGGGATTCGATGGAACATGATGTCAAAGAATATGTGAGTCATTGCAAGAGGTGTGTCTTGAGCAAAGCACCAGAACCTGAGGCCAGGGCTCCACTTGTTTCTGTTGTCACATCAGCACCGCTAGAACTAGTTTGTATTGACTTCTGGTCCGCAGAGGATGTCAATAACAAGTCCATTGACGTTCTAGTGGTGACAGACCATTTTACCAGACTAGCCTGTGCTTACCCATGTCCAAATCAGTCTGCCAAATCAGTGGCTCGCGTGTTATGGAATAATTTTTTTTCCATATACGGGTTTCCAGCTTGTATTCACTCTGACAGAGGGGCTAATTTCGAAAGCTCCCTCATTGCCGAGCTACTCCAGATGGCCGGTGTTCGTAAGAGCCATACCACACCATATCATCCTGCGGGAAATGGCCAGGCTGAACGTCTAAACCGCACTCTGGGTAGTATGATCCGTGCGTTGCCTCCTCGAGCAAAGGAAAAATGGCCTCAGATGCTAAACACACTGACTTTTGCCTATAACTGCACGGTTCACGAAACCACAGGTTTTCCGCCTTTCCTTTTAATGTTTGGTCGAACCCCTAGGTTACCTGTTGATGTGATGTTTGGAAGTGTTCTCTTGGATGGAGAGACTGCTGACATGGACAAATATGTTCAGTCATTGCGCACAGATCTCAGGGAAGCAATAACTTTGGCTCAGCAGCATGCTGAGAAGCAGCAATTGAGACAAGCTGAGGTGTATAACCGAAAGGTTAAGGGACATTCTTTGGAGAAGGGAGACAGAGTATTGATGGCTAACAAAGGGGAACGAGGAAAACGAAAATTGGCTGATCGTTGGAAAGATACGGTTTACATTGTGGTCCATAAAAACAGTGAACTGAACACCTATGTTATCCGTCATCCTGTCACAGGACGAGTTAGGACAGTTCATAGGAATCTGATCATGCCTGTAAACTTTTTGCCTTTTCCATCATGGGATGACTCTGTATCTCAGGCTTCTCTTTCAAACACAGTTTCAGAGGGTGAGTCGTCAGATGACGTGGTTCCCGGTGAACGGGACAGTGATGCTCGAACAGCTCACTGGATTTCCTCCCTTCCAGAGTCTAGTGTGGTGATGACCACAGGCGAAGTGACAGTAGTTAGAGAACCTGAAGCTATTGGAGGGAACGATGGTAGCGTTCAGAGTACAGGGGTCATGTCTTCCTGTGGGGACCATAGGAGTGTCTTGGATGGGGTAGCTCATGGGTCAGAGAGCTCACACTCTGAAGATAACACTAGCGACCAGCTTTCAGACTCTGTTGGCATAAGTTTACACCCGAGTGACACTATTGGTACAACTAAGGCCGTTAGTGGTTCAAATGTGTCTGGATGTGACTCAGTCGCTTCGGTTGTCCAAGGGGGAGGGATACGGACGAGACTAGGTAGATTTATCAAACCTGTTAACAGGTTAATTCAGACAATGTCCACACAAAGAGTTAAAATTTTGTCATAGGGCCATTTATTTTGTGTTATTTTTTTTCTTTTCTTGGTAATGGGATTTTTTTTATCCTCTTTTACTGGGGTCTGGTCATAATTTTATTTAGGTTGTCCATCGTACTGGACACATTTGAGTGATTTTGGGTGTACTCTATGATAGATGTGTACGTGGCATGTCTTCTATGGTGAGGTGGGGACTTAGCTACCCCTCATCTCCCCTAATTCTTCATTGAATAGCTCTATGCTGGTCGACCATTTTGGTCTTGTAGGGAGGGTATACTTGGGTCACATGTAATGTCATGACCAGATTAAAAAAAAAAAAAAAAGTTGAGTATGTTATCATTGTTTATTTTGGTTGTTTTGTTTTTGTTGTGGTATTTTTTTAATTATTTGGTTAAGATGCACAATCTAGTGTAAAACAGTGGAGGTGAATGTAGCAGTGTGATGTTGTTACACTAGATTGTCAAGTGAAAATCTATTCCAGTAAGAAATTATGAGTATCGGCAGCTTTTATTTTGAAAAGACGACAGATCCATTTCCAAAACAGCGGGTCACTTCCTGTTTCAAAACTATTCTTTTTATTTAAATTGAATGTGCTCAGAACGAAACTGTGAATTATTATTGTTACTGTTGAACATTTTGAGTTCTTTGATTGTTGTTTTGAGTGTCAGTTGGGGTTAAGAAAGAGAAATATTAATGGATCATACCATTATAACTCATGAAAAGTTCTGCACGAGCTCCTTCGCGCCCCTTTCTGCTCAGACTCTCATGGAAGCAGGCGCGGTGGAACACTGTGATGAGAAAAAGCCTGTTTTTATGACTGTTTTCTGCTGGTTGAATGCAGGAGCAATAAAAGAGCCTTCAAAGCAGATGTTGTCTGGCTGTCATTCCACACAAGACACAACGCAGAATCAACTACGCTACAATTAGATGTAAGAATGAGCAGGTTTTCACCTGACATAAACTGATCATCAAATTTCATTATCTCTTTTTCAGTTTAATATCAATAAATTCGTGACTAGGTGGTGAGATATAATTGACAGAAAACGTTATTTATGTTGGTACAGCAGAACTGAACAATTTAATAACAAAATCATAAAATTACATCACAACATATTTACATGATTGATTGATCAGGTTTCCTATAATTAACTTCAGCACAGATAAAACACGCGTCCGTAATTTCATAGGAACAACAGAACAAGTTATGGGTGTTGTTAACTTATCTCTGCAGGCATTTAGCTTAAGTTTACTGGCTTAAAATAAGAGAAAGTTTCAGGGAAGAGAAAATGGAGGATGAAAGAACATGCAGGATGAGGAGAGGTAATATCTTGATGTGTTTTTAACCAGGAAAAGCACACTCTTTGTCGGCTTCAGCTAGACTCTCATCCGCGGGGAACAACAACTCTTTACCTGGCGAAGATTCTTCATCTCAGCTACGGTAAAGTAGATTAGCCTCAACGTACACAGACCGTCCGTCCGTGCTCACGTTGTTCAGGCTTCAGCTCGTTCACCTTCCAGCGGCTTCCATGAGATCTGCATCGATCTACCAAAGTAGCGACCTCAGTTCCGGTTTGGCTTTTCAAGATAAAAGATTCTTTGAAGGAATTTCACTAAAGTGAAGCTTTTTACAGCTTGAAATGGATTTATAACAGGCATGTTATAAATCTTTAACTGATGGCGTGTCCTTATCGTTCGACAGCCGTGCAAATCAGCTCTTTGGGGAACCTCATGGTTTGAGTTCCTCAGCACACTCTAGGCTCAGACAGGAAGTGGAGCCTTAAAAAAGTTCAGATTTTGACCCAGTTAAATCCACTCACTCATTGGTTGTTTTCCCAGAGAACAGGAGGGATTTTAGCTCAGGACAGAGTTATCAAAAGTTAAAGAAGTGAAGATTATTCAGTGAAAGTGTTTAGACAAGGGACAGAAACCTGAAAGTTATGCACCATAACTCATGTTCCCTGAAGGAAGGGAATGAGGTGCAACAGACTTGCTATGGGAATTGCGCCCCCGCGCGATTACCTGAAGGAATACATTCACGCCTTTACGGCAGGGGCGTCAGCGTCGCGCCAGAGGCTCTGCCCTCTGTGCATTTAAGCGACCGACGCCCGTCCATCTTTCTCAGAAATTGCACTTCACCGAGCTTTCAGCATTGAAAAGGGCCAGATATGTTGCACCTCGTTCCCTTCCTTCAGGGAACATGAGTTATGGTGCATAACTTTCAGTTCCCTTTCAGTTCGGTCTCTCGGTGCAACATACTTGCTATGGGAACGTAATTCATTCACGCCCTTGAAATGCTCAGCAAAATGCATGTGAGAACCTCCGTCCTAAAAGACGGGCATCTCCCAGCTGCTTACTACAAGGGATGCAGAGAGCAGATGCCAAGAGGAAAAAACCAAATGTGAGAGACATTCACATGATGTCTCACATGGCCATGTATACAACACCAGCTAGAGACAGCCTAAGCGTGCTCCAGCAGTGTGAATATTCATCAACTCCTGTTCCCCTTTGAGAATTCCAAGGGACAGGAGGAGCAATGTTTTCTTCTTTTTTTTTTTAACGCCCCGACTGACAAGTGGAGCCCCTCCTGATGTTGGAGAGCAGTCAAGGAGAGGGGAGACCTTTCCATTATGCATCTCCCAGGAAAAAAACATAAAACATCAAGGGATACCCTTGTGAATGTTATTACTGCTTGTGTCGGGACAAAGCAACCAAAGCCTTAGGCTTTCAGCCAGTGCCTTTCAGAGGCCAGGCTGAGAGTTGCCACAACCCTGGATGTGGGTGTAGAAGTTGTCCACGTGCCTGAGTCAGGCTCGCTCCCTTTATGTGAAAGGGAGACAATTCAACTCACTCCTTCATCTTTAAAAACTGTGTTAGGATAGGCTAAGTGCTTGGTGACTGTACAGTACTGTACATTTATCTATTTATTAAAAATATATACTGTATATATATATATATATATATATATATATATATATTAGTGCATTAACAGAATAACCGAGTTTTCGACAGATCGAGTGCTTTGACTTCTTTCGAGGCTTTTTTGTCCACCTCGACTACCCGTAGTGACGTCATCACGTGATTAAAAACAGAGCGCGGGGTAGCTTTTAGCTTTTAGTAGACTAGTAGTACTACCAAAAGAATTTGCAATTGTCTTTGATGCAATTCCATCTGGTGTAAAAATGTTGATGTCAAATCCTGTACAAAACAGCACGAACTATTTAACTGAAGAATTATTCATTGGTAACTCTGACCCTTTTTTAAGTGAAAAAACAAATAACAAATGTATTAGAGAATTAATAATTAGAGAATGTATTAGTAAACCTGCTTCTATATTCTTCTGGGATAATTTATTTAATGATATCTGTTGGAAAGATGTTTGGTTGTTACCTAGAAAATACTTTATAACTAATAAGATTCGAGAAGTGTCCCTAAAGATTCTGCATAAATGTTATCCTGTAAACTATATAATCTCCAAGTACCGTCCAAACGTAGACCCAATGTGTTCACTCTGCCACAGCTCTGAGGAGACCATCATCCATCTCTTCTGGGACTGTTCTCATACTCAGGTGTTCTGGAAAGACATTTTCATGTATGTAAATAGAAAGTTAGAAATTGACCTACCATTTGACGCTAAAATTATACTGTTTGGTTTCTTTTGTCCAAATATTTCAAGTAAGAAAGTTTTTGTTGTAAATTTAATACTACTCTTAGCCAAATTTTACATCCACAGTTGTAAATTCTCCTTGCTAAAACCTAGATTTATAGTGTTTTCTAATTATATTTCCTCTTACTTAGCTACTTTAAAGTACTGTACTAATGCCAAAGCTTTAAAAACTAAAACAATCTGTAACGAATTTCTGTTGTAAGCTGCCCAAGACACATTTTTGTTTTTGTTTATGTGCCTTTATTCTCTTGTGCTATGCATGCCTTAAGTCTCGAGCCATGCTTGACATTGTAAGTTTTTTTTGTACTTGTTTTTTTCTATAAATAAAAAAAATAAAAAATAAAAAAAAAAGCTCGCTAAACAGATACGTGACGTCAACCAATCAAAAAAAAAAAATAAAAAAAAAATGCTCGCCTGCTGTTCGAGTGAGAAGGAAGCGGGAGACAGGAGACAGAAAAGCGGAGCTGAAAAACGTAAAAAGCGTCAAAAAACAATAACGTATGTTTCTTCACTACCGAAAGTGACAACCTTTTTTAATGGGTCGAATTCTAAAACTTCATCAACTGTTAATGACGGTCACGAGCGGCAGCGGCCCATTTAAAAGTGTGGCGGAACCGCCGCCGGTGTTCTGTGAAGATTGCATGGGACACCGGACATCAGGATCCAGGAGGAAGTCAATGGCGCCGAGGCAGTGACTCAAGATGAAGATAAAGACGAGGATTCACAGCAAGATGATGAGGTACGTCAAGGAGCACAAGAAGAAAACATTTGCAGGAGACTGGCTGTGTATCTGTACCAGATGTTCCAGTGGGGAAATGATGGTCCAACTACTCTTAATATACCAAGGAGACCATCAGAAGGATGAGGACCAGCTGTTGGTAGATGGCACCACCCTGTCGCTCAGGAATCTATGAGAGCATGGTAAGTGGAAAATACTGGACTCTACTCAGAAAATAGCAGTAGAAGTTATAAAATAAAAAAAAGCCCTGAAGAGCAGTTCACCAGCATAAAGTATACTGTAGTTTAAATGTGTACTTGGGTATTTAACTAATAACTGATCAAATAAATAAATAAATAAAGCATAAAATGGTAAACTCAAGAAAAGAGCTAAACAGTATATAAACTGTGAAATAGAGATAGACATTCTGCATGTTAACATCAAATAATTTAAATTATGGAAAGTATTTGGATATTGTTGACATAACAACACTGTTACTTCACAGTGAGGTCACAGAATTGCCTCTCTGACTGGAACCTTTCTGGGAGAAGTTTTCATGTTTTTTTTTTTTTTTTGCAGTTGTGTCCCTGTGATGGACCTGCAATCTGTCCTGGGTGCACCTGCCTCTCACAGTGACGGCTGAAGATAAGTACCAGCTCCCCCACAACCCATAAAGGAAAACAGGTGTGGAAGATAAAAAAATACCTGTTACATGTTATATGCAATAGTTGAGATATTTGGAAGTAAAGTTGTATGGCTAGGTTATGAATAAATAGTATCTATATTACCTGTTGTAAGTAGCTGTTTGAAAAATCTCAGTTTAGAGAAATTACTTTGGATGATACGAGTTGATTACTTTTACTCTGAAATGTTTGAAGAGCTAAAAAAAAAAAAACAGTTAAGACCAAAGTGAGCTGCTCAAACAATTTCAATCTCAAAAGTTTCATAATGGATGTGAGTGTTGTTTTTTTTGTTTTTTCCATTACGGGATTAAAAAAACTTTGGGGGTTAAGTCCAAGCACAAATAGAGCAAGCAGCAGCTAGCTCTAGCACTTCTGGGGCAGTCTGAGACACTTCCATTAGAAAAATCTGAATATTTCCTCTGGAATAATTGTGTGATGCAAAACTGACAGCAATATAAAGTTTATAAAATAACATTTGCACCAATCACTATGAAACCTTTGGTGTTGGAGTTGTCTTCAGATGGCAGAAATCCATTTAATTTGTGGTTCCACTCAGAACAGCCATTAGCTCATCAGTATAATTAAAATGTACCTTTATTTCTTCAAACAGAAATCATTCAAAGAGCCATCTGCAGCAGGTAAGATTTTATTTGGTCATAACCCCACTTCAAATTTTCTAAACATCCCTTTAAAACTTATATTTGCCCACAGCTGTGATTTAATCTGATTATGATGATGTGATATAATGAAGTGTTAGTCCTATTAGATCTTAGTGCCTCCTTTGATACCGTTGACCACTCAACCTTATTAAACAGGCTGAAGATTCTGGCTGGTATTTCTGGCTCAGCTGGACTGGCTCACGTAATATCACAGGACGGACAGGTTCTCCTCTTACTACGCCCCCTTAACTTGTGGGGTGCCGCAAGGCTCAGTTCTGGGTCCACTTTTGTTTTCCGTTTTACATTATCCCAGTTGACAGCATTATTCAGTCATTTTGTAATATTTTCTATCGCATTTATGCTGATGACATTTAATTGGATTTTTTTGTTTAGACCACACCAGCTGGACCAGTTGGCCATCCTTGTCCAATGTTTGTCCCCACGGTGACTGGCTTGCCAGTAACTTTTTGGTCTTAAACATCAGTAAAACAGAGACTTTGATTACAGCTCCCAGTCACCTACATCCAAAAATCAGTCAGAAAACTGCCTCTTTTTGCCCAGTAGCTAAATAAAATAAAAAAAATCTAGGAGTCACATTTGACTCATCATTAGACTTTGAATCACACATTAGGGCTATTTCCCGTTCTTGTTTCTTTCATTTAAGAAATATTTCTAAAATACGACCTATGGTCTCCAGAGTTGACCTAGAGAAAATTATTCACACTTTTGTGTCATTGCATCTTGACTGGACTACTGTAATGCCCTTTTTAACTGCCTGGACAAGTCTTCTGTCTCACATTTACAAGCAATATAGAAGGCAGCTGCCAAGCTTCTCAGCAAATCCAGCAGATACTGTCGCATCACTCCTGTTCTATGTTCACTGGCTCCCAGTGGAGTTTAGAATCTGTTTCAAAGTCTGTGTGCTGACGTACAGAGCTTTACATGGCCAGACTCCTGCTTCTCTTTGTCAGCTTTTAATTAAATACCAGTACGATGCCGCTCGTGGCCTTGGTTCACAGACACTGAATCTCTTGGACGTTCCACATGTAACTTAACGTTGATTTTTTTTATTGCTCAGAACTTTATGATTTTACGTCTGTGAAAAGCGCTCTATAAATACACTTTACTGACTTACTTACTATGCTGAGAAGTTTTCTCTGCTCAAAAGAGTAAAAACATCCTGTTACTGACTTGCTCAGGCATTCAACATTTCTGAAATTATTTTGTTGCTTATGATAAAAATAGATGATTATGTTTAGTTATTCTGAAGCAGATTACGTCTTAATTTTCAGGTCAGTTTAAAGCAGAGGCTTGTGTGCCAGTTCAGGTGCTAAAAGTTCACAAAGGCCCTGAAGATTTGAACTATTAGTATCCTACACCTAATTTATCTCCCATGAGGGCACTTTGTGAGGACTTCTCTGATTTTTCTCCCTGTCTCTGACGTGTGAGCATCCTGTTGTTAAGCCTTCAACTTTCAGCTGTCTTCTTCAGCCCCCCCAGGCCCGTTTCCTCTACACACTGGGCACAAGAGAGAGTATCCTGTCAGGAAAGCTTGTCTTTCACTCGCACATTATCCTCTCATAGGTTTCCTCAGAGGAAACACTTTGTCTCGAGCGTGTGAACTGTTCTGTAAACTTCCACGGGTCTCAGATTTGAAAGGTTAAGCAGATTTGTGTGGAAGTGTAACTATTTTGCTTTTATTTTATAAATACTTTATCACGAAATAGGATTTTGCCATTTGTTTGCCTCCATTTTTTAAAAGAGTCACTAAGTCTGTGTGATGTTTTGAGTAAAAATAGTTCAAGATTATTGAAAACTGAAATCTTTCTTAATGTGAACTGTTCTGTTTGGCACAAGGATGTGTAAAAATGTACTGCCATCTTGTGGAACCAGCTGCAAACACCATTTTTTTAAGGAATGCATGTCACCCGCTGTTTTAATGCCAGACTTTGAGATGTAGCCATTTTGATCAAACCTTAAAATCACTGCGATGCACAATCCCATGTGATAAGATGCATCAGCTGCTAATACAACAACTTTTAGCTCATTATTGGTAAAACTGACCAAGTCATGGCCATTTTTGTGTTTTCAAAGGTCATTTGGTCGTGGGGGCCATCTTGATTTGTGTTGGATCCAAAAGGTAATCACTCGTAGTGGTGCATTCAGCGAATATTTCCTGAAAAGTTCTATAAAATCCATGCAGTGATTTTGGAGATATTTTGCTAACAGACAAACAGAGGTGTCTCCACACGACCAGCATTTTAAGCAAACATATTGTGCTGTTTGTTAGTGCTCAAAGCACGTGTTGAAGATCGCTCTCAGCTACTGCTGAACTAAATTTTAGGTTGATCTGAGAACATTTTAACTTTATATACATTCCAATAAGTCTCAGTCGGGTCATATGGGTCTCCAGATGACCCGACTGAGACTTATTGGATTTGGTACCTGGATTATTGAGCATGGACTTTCTTGTTATAGACATTCTTGTGTTTTGTAAGATCAGTTGCTGTGGCAGCCATTGTAAATTAGATTGACTTCAAAAGGTAATCAGCCATATATGGAAATCCACTGATGACTTTCTGTGTTTTCATTTTAATATTGTTCTTATACATTTTTATTATACTTTTGCTGCTGTTAATATCATATTTTTTACCATTAGTGTGTGATACTGTTCTGTAAATTTTTAAACCTCTTTTAAGTTGTGCGTGTGAAGCACCTTGATAATAGTTTATCTGTTTTAACTGTGCTATATAAATAAAATTGACTTGACTTTCTGAAAGTTTTATTGTAATTTGTTCGTCGATTCACGAGATATTTTGGTAACAGACACATGAACAGTTTGAACAGTAACAACAAAAGCAACATTTCTGTGAAAGCTGAACAGACAGTAGCATGCGTTCAACTTGAATATAATAAACCTCCAAGAGGTTGAAAGGTTGTTGCAGGCAGACATAATCTTAGAGTCCATTAGTGGATTATAACCATAAACGCTTGATGGCTCCTGCATCTCTCCTGGATTAGAGAGAGAGAGAGAGGCTGGCATGACGGTGACTGGAAAGCAATTGAATTGAAGCTAAATTAAGTGCAGGACTCAACGCAGTGTGCACATACGTGGAAAACGACACACTGCAGCGAGCAGAATTTAAACTGGAGGAGCCATATCTCTGAAAACTTTAAAATTTAAGGTCATTTTATTCACCTGCAATTTAACAGCTGACTGGTAAAGTGATCTGCTCAAGGTAAGTTTACACAAACTTTGAAAAGTAAAATATTCCTCAGTACTTATGCATGTGTACATACTTGTATAGAAATCATACAACCGTCCATTAAAAATGTATTCGCAAAGAGTCACTTATCAGTAATCAATATAGATTTGTCGTCATAGCGATAAGAAGTGAACTGTTCACTGAAATTCTCATCATTTATTGTATATTTTTCATGTTTTTGGTTCAACAGCAACATGATTTTAATGTATGTGCTCGGTGTTGCTGTGCGTTTATTAATTCATTAATATTCAATTACTTTTGTGCAACTTAAAATTTGTTGTAGTCTGAATGATTTGTTTGTGTGTGTGTGTGTGTGTGTGTGTGTGGT
>JBBPBX010026557.1:0-24261 GCA_038048925.1 Garcialebias charrua | reverse complement strand
GGGTTGATATCAGGAATGAAAAAAATCTAATTAGCACTAGTCTGTGTTTGAAGTCTGTACAGATTTGACCTTTTATAGTTCCCTTATCAGTCAGTCCACTGCAGTGAAACACATGACTATGGGAATTGCGCCCCCGCGCGGTTCACCTGAAGCAATACAATCACGCCTTTTAAGGCAAGTGGGCGTCAGCAAGGAGGCCCCGCCCTCTTTGCATAAAAGGCGCTGATACCACACGTTCATTCTCGTTTGCCCTTCACCTCGCTTCACACCTGAACTTCGCAGGACTCTGTGTGACCGGATCGCTCGACCGGAGGTGAGCTCGCTCCCTGCCAAGAGCATCACGGAGGCCTTCCCTGCGAGCACTTGTTTAGCGGACGCTGAACTAGTGTAGTCGACTTAAACTTTCTTCAATTTTCTGCTGTTTCGTCGCCAAGTTTAGTGGAACGCTAACTGCGCAACACGCTATCTGCTAAGCTAACGGAGCTAACAGGTTAGCCACCACGAACAGCAAAGCGAGAGGATTCAAAAATTTTCTGCTGTTTCGTCGCACAGTTTTAGCGGGACGCTAACTGCGCCACATGCTACCTGCTAAGCTAATGGAGCTAACAGGTTAGCCACCACGACCAGCACAGCGAGAGGATTTCTTCAAACCACATTTAGCGGTGACTAACTGGTTTTCACTCAACGTCTCTTCTCGGCCATGGCTCCGGAGAAGAGCAAGAGGAAATCGAAGAATTCCAACTAGCCGAGCAAGCCAGTGAGCCCTGGCTCCAGGGCCTGCCCCAATGGATGTGGATATTTCATTTCGGCGGCGGACACCCACGAGGCCTGTCCGATCTGCCTAGGAATGGTCCACACAAAAACAGCTTTGGACTCCCCCGAATCTTGCTCTCACTGCAACCAACTGTGTGAGGTGGCGAGACGAAGACGCATGGACTTCTTGGCCAAGGCCATGGGCAGCCCCACCGCGGCACAAGACTCGCTCCTCACAGAGGCTCTCACTCCCACAGCGGAGTTAAAGGCAGACGAGATGTAGGACAGCGGCGCTGGAGACTGGGGTGAGAAAATGGACATTGTTGCCCCTGTGGGGGACTCCACAGTATACAGTAGTTCGAAATGAAGGACTTGTTGCGAGCTGACGAGCTCTCGCTAACAGCCTCGGGCGAGATATCGGACGACGAGGCAGACAGCAAGGAGGACGGAGAAGACGAGGACTTCTCCCAGAGCTCAGCGGCAGGTCAACCAGAGACTGATGTGTCCACCCCCGCTCTGTTCGAGCTGTGTCGCAGAGTCGTGGACGCTTTGAGGATAACTTGGTTAGAGCCCCCCTCGACAACAGGTAATGAGGCTGGCGGGGAACTTATTTTATGCCAAGCAACAGTCGGCCACGAGGCACGGGATGCCCATCTTTCCTGACTTCCACACAGAGCTGACGCGCACATGGGCTGAACTCAAGGCCCCCTTGACTCTGCCTCTCTCCCAGTTTTTGGACGTAGACGGAATGGAGGCAGCAGGCATGGCTCACATTCCTTAGATGGAGGAGACTTTGGCGGTTCATTTGGTCCCCAGGACATCAAGCTCCAGATCCACTCTGCCCAGCAAGGCCTACCGTGTGTCAGCCTCACAGCTTGAAAAGAGCTACCACGCACAAGGCCTCGCTGTACGCGCCATGAATGCCTCTGCAATGATGTAGGCCTACCTGGCAGAGAAACTGTAGGACCTCCAGCAGACCTCCAACAAAAGGAAGGCGGCCGAGGCTTTAGAAAAAGCCCGCAAGGTGACAGACTTTGTCCTCCACCTCATGGGAACCGCGGCCATCGCTCAGGGAAAAAGTATGGCCGAGACGGTTATCGCTCAGCGTCCTTTGTGGTTGACCCTGACAGACCTTCCAGAGGGCCAGCGCGCCCCGTTCCTCCATCATCCCATCCAGCCCACAGGCCTGTTCGGCGGGGCCTTGGAGCAGATCCAGAGCAGACTGGACCAGCGGAGGAAGCAGGAAGAGGTACTGCATGAAGGGATGCCGAGAAAACATTTTGTGCAACCCAGAGACTCGAGTGGGCACAGGGGCCCGCAGCAGCGACACCACTCCACCTCACATCGACCAGCTCAAAAAAGGCCAACACTTGAGAGGGAGCAGCGACCAAAGCCCACCTCAGAGCCTCCTCAGGTTGGCCAGGCCTGGTCGAAGAACAGGTTCATACCACGGCAGACAGGTCCACCAAGGTCCTCCTCAGCGAACCGTGACAGAAAGCAGAAGTCAGCCTGAGCCAGAGCTGCTTCACCACCATTCAGGTGTGTCCACCCACAGGGAAAAGAGGAAAGCCGAACTTTTAATACCAGCTTTTGTGCTAAAGAAGCCACGGTTAACTGGTACAGAACATGTAAACACACAAAATCACTCAAACGTTTGTGAAATAAAGAGAGATTGTTGTTTGAACACGACAATAAAGTCTCAGAAAACCAAAAATGTTTCTTGTCCCATCTCAGCATTAGGGGGGAAAACACAACACCTGTTTATGCAAAATGTGTCAATAAAGAGAGAGGGGGACCGGTTCACACACCTGGCTACCCCCACTCTGATAAGACACGGTCAGTCGGGAGACACAATGAGCCCCTGCAGGGGGTCAGAGACCTGTCTGCCCCAGACAGACTCTCTGACCCCTGCAGTGGGACAGACAGGCCCGCTGAAGAGCGGGTGGGGGTGTGTGCTCTCCTGTCCCCTTCTCCCCTGACACATGTAAGTCACAGAGTAAACATGCCCTCCAAACTGACAGCACAAGCTGCAGCCTGGGTGGCTTGCAGCCCGAGTCCCTGGGTTATGTCAACCATAACTCATGGGTACAAGCTATAATTTTTCAAACGTCCACCACCCTTCTTGAGGGTGGCGACGTCAGCCATAAGCCCGTCTCGCGCTCATGTTCTGAGGGAGGAAATTTGCTCCATGATACAGAAGGGTGCGATCAGGGCAGTCCTTGCTCACGATGTAAACAAAGGTCACTTCAGCAAATACTTAGTCATTCCAAAGCGGGGAGGCGGTCTAAGGCCGATTTTGGACCTGAAAGGTTTGAACAGAAGGCTGCGCACGTTCAAGTTCAACATGTTGACCCTGAGATAAGTGATTTACTCGGTACGCCCGAGAGATTTCTTCTGTAGCGTGGACTTGAAAGATGCTTTTTTCCATATCAGCATCCTGCGCACCCACAGAAAATTCCTACGTTTCTCGTTCGAGAACACCACTTACGAGTATCAGGCACACCCTTTGGGCCTAAAAACTGCGCCCAGGACGTTCACGAAATGCCTGGAAGCGGCTCTGACCCCTATGAGGAGCCAGGGAGTGAGGGTGTTGAATTATCTGGACGACTTGTTGATCCTAGGGGATAGCAGAGTCCAGGCAAAGACACATACAGACATGCTGATGTCTCAACTGAAATCACTAGGTTTTGTCATAAACCTAGAGAAAAGCAGTTTGTCTCCATCTCAGATTACTGTTTTTCTGGGAGTAGAATTAAACTCCATTCTGTACAGGGCAAGGCTCTCAGAGACACAAGTGACATCCCTTCAACTCTGCCTAGCACGTTTTCAGCTGGGCAAGACGGTGCCTCTCAAACTTTGCCAACGTTTGTTGGGATTACTGGCAGCAGGAATCGTTTGCGTTCCTTTGGCCTTATTAAATATGCGCCCTTTACAGATTTGGGTCAACAAGCAGCCGGAGATCGCCCCCTCTCAACAAACAAAGGGGTTGAAAGTCAGCTCAGAGTGTATGGAGGCCCTGCAGCCATGGAAGAACCCCACAGTGATCAGCTCAGGAGTCACACTGGGTCGGGTATTGTACCGAGTCCTGGTGATGACAGATGCGTCCAAAACAGGGGCGGAGGGAGGGCTCTGCGGGGACCAGTACGCCCATGGGATCTGGACCTAGTAGGAAGCCCGGTTCCACATAAATTTCCTGGAGCTCTTAGCAGTGTTTCTCTCACTGAAACATTTTTACAGGAAAGACCTGATCAAACACCAGCACGTCCTGATACAATCAAACAACAGATGCACTGTGGCCTACATCAACAGGGAAGGAGGGACAAGGTCCCAACCCCTCCTGATGCTGATGCAAAAGTTGCTCACATGGTGCAGCTCCCGGATCCTGTCACTGAGGGCAACTCACGTGCCAGGGACGCTAAACCACGGGGCGGACGCTCTGTCAAGAGGGGCCCCCCTCCCCTCAGAATGGCGCCTGAAGAACCCACGTATCGTGGACCAGATCTGGACAGGATACGGGAGGGACGACACAGATCTGTTTGCTTGCAGCGACAACACTCACTGTGCTTTGTACCACTCCATTCGGGACGTGAACACACCATTGGGGATGGACGCCTTAACGTACAGCTGGCCAGCAGGGAGGCGGTATTACGTGTTTCCCCCATCCCTCTAATTCAGGCGACGTTGGAGCGTGTACGCAGGGGGGCTCTCTCTCTAATATTAGTAGCCCCCAGGTGGCCAAAGAAAGCATGGTTTGCAGAAGTGATCTCACTCCTGGCAGGAACACCTTGGCAGCTGCCCCCCACAGGGACCTGCTGACCCAGGCCCACGGGCAGATCCTCCACCCACGCCCAGAGCTGTGGCAGCTCTGGGTCTGGCCACTGAGAGGGACCGGTTAGTGGCTTCCGGTCTACCCAGTAATGTGGTAAACACAATACAGGGAGCAAGAGCACAGTCTACACAGATGCTCTATGCTCGTAAGTGGCGTGTTTTCGAGAGCTGGTGTCTAGAAAGGAATATTACTCCATATTCCTGTGACTTGGCCCAGCTCCTCACTTTTCTGCAGGACCTGCTGGAGAAGGGACGCTCCTTTTCCACGATAAAGGTCTTCTTGTCAGCCATCTCGGTGTGCCACGAAGGCTGGGGAGGTAGATCACCTGGTGCCCACCCCCTCATAATACGGTTCATGAGGGACGTGCTGAGGAAGAGGCCCCCGAGCAGGACTCTGGCCCCTCAGTGGGACCTGCACTTAGTACTGGACGCACTGTGTGAACCTCCATTTGAGCCTCTTAGCAGCATTAAGATAGACTTGTTATCTTATAAGACTGCAGTACTCTTAGCTCTGTGCTCAGCAAAGCACGTGGGGGACCTTCATGCATTATCGGTACACCCAATGTGTACCAGATTTGCCCCAGACGGGTCAAAGGTCACCCTGCGTCCAAACCCCGCATATGTGCCAAAAGTCCCGACTCTAAATCCAAGAAGTCTGGACTTCGAACTGTCAACTTTTCCTCCTCCCCCGGTTCTGACTGCAGAACAGAGGCGTTTGAACGTGCTCTACCCCATTAGGGCCCTGAGCGTCTACATGGAGAGGACTGACAGTTGGCGAAAAACAAACCAGCTGTTCATATGCTTTGCTAATCCTGCCGCAGGCAGGGCCCTGTCTAAGCAATGTCTCTCACACTGGGTGACTGAGGCCATAAAAAGGGCATACAACAGTAAAGGTCAACAGGTGCCCAGTGGGGTACATGCTCACTGAACCAAAGGCCTAGCCACTTCCTGGGCCTTATTCAGAGGTGTTCCAGTATAGCAAATATCTGTGCAGCTGCTAACTGGTCATCATCAAACACGTTTGTGAAACACTACAGCCTAGATGTCACAGCACGTGACGTAACTCAAACTGTTCTCTCTACCACAGAGAAATGAGCAGCTGATGCCTGTAGTCTAAGGCAAAAGTTCACATAAGCATGTATTTCAAGAGCATTTCCAGGGTGTGATTGAATTATGTTCCCATAGTCATATGTTGCACCGCAGTGGACTGACTGATAAGGGAACTGGAGGTTATGCACCATAACCAATGTTCCCTGAAGGAAGAGAACAAGGTGCAACACATGTTTGCCCCTCCAATGCCCAAGCTCGGTGAAGTGCGTGTAGAGAATGAACGTGTGGCGTCAGCGCCTTTCATGCAAAGAGGGCGGGGCCTCCTTGCTGACGCTGACGCCCACTTGCCTTAAAAGGCGTGATTGTATTGCTTCAGGTGAACCGCGCGGGGGCGCAATTCCCATAGTCATATGTTGCACCTTGTTCCCTTCCTTCAGGGAACATTGGTTATGGTGCATAACCTCCAGTTTCTTATTAAACAAACCGTGTTCAAATGTTGATATGAAAGCAGAAGTAGATACAGTATTTATAAAGCTTTCACTTTTAGGATACAGTATATTTAGTCTAATATTAGCTTTTAGATTTCTGTTCAGCTCAAAAACTCACAGGGGGTCTCTCACACCTGCATATTATTAATTCATATATAAGAGCAGCATAAAATGACTCATTTTCAGTTGAATATAGGCTGAATATAGTCATATATTCATATGACTAAAGGTAAAGGTTAAGTGAATGCCTACTCTTCTCACATATAAGTTGTAGTTTTCATAAACAAAAGAATATTTATACTGTAATAATATGGTAATCAAAATAGACTACCAGTCATTTAAATGCTCATATTAAAAAAGAACACAAGCAAACAAGAAAAGCAGCACATCAGACCGAGACTCAGATTTTCTTAATCTTGCCAACCTTCTCCTTTTCATTCTCACAGATTTAAATTTAACGATTTTTAGTTTTGAATATATATATATCATTTGTCTTCTTTTATCACAAAACTGATCAGCAGTTTTCTAAAAAAAAAAAATGTTAAAAAAAAATGGAGTAATCTCTGAGCTATTGATGCAACTGTACATGCTTTGTTTCTTTTTCTTTTGCTACCTAACTCCCTGAATATGGACTGTCTGATCCCTGCAGCAAAGAAAACTGGAGGAGGTAAGGTGCTGCCAAACACAGACACTGGATTCAAATAAAAACAGCCAAAACTGACCCGCAAACTGAACAAAAGGGTGGAAATGTACACATGAATCATTAATCTCTTGGCTGTAACAGTTTAAGGAGCATAAAGTGAGGAAGTACGCTGATTCTGACTCTGACAATGAGGAGTACAAAGAGGAAAGTCGAGGCCTCCTCCTCCGACAGGTAAGATGCTGTCACTCTTTGCCTGCAGCGATTATACATATAAGATCCATTAAAAATGAGTTCATAAAACTCAACACAACTCATTAATGTGATTGTCCTTTCCGCAGAGTTTATCTGTCGTTCTTGCGAGGTTCATAACAACAGGAGTCAAGCGTCACCTGTTGAGAGCATCTCTGCGCTCCCTGAGGATCCTGAGCCGAGACAAAAAGATCCTGGGCCACTTGGTGACTGACAGCGCTCTCCTGACGTTGGCCAAACTAGCCGGGTTGACCACCAGCGATGCTAGCAGCGAAGCCAATGACTCAGACTCTGATTTCTACGATGACATCATTGCTTCTCTTGCAAAGGCCAAAGTGCTGCAGAGTCACAGAGCAGAGGATGACGCTAACGCCGCTGAACAAAGTGAGGCGTGTCCGCTTGTTGATGAGGATTCAAGAAGTGGAACGAGCGACGTCAACTGTGGAGATCTGGACACCATCAGCTGCCTCGGGAGCCACAGGACCAGCATGCATGAAATGCACAGAGGTGGGACCCATCAGAAGGTGCTGGAGCGAGGGAGGAAGGACCGCAGGGAAAGCAAGATGGACGGAGAGGAAGAGGAGGATGTGGAAGGGGAGCTAGGAGAAGAGGCACTGAGGAAAGAGGCCATGAAGGTGTTGTGTAATGTGGTGTACAACAGCAGCTGGGCACAGGAGAGGTTCAGCTCACTCAGGTGGGTCTACTCACAAAAACACAGACGGTTTCACAAATTCCCAGTTAACCCTGTTATCTTTGCTTCTGTCAGACTTCTGAGTGGACTCATCCAGCTCCTCTCTGCCGGTGTCAGCTGTTCGCCTCCTTCCAGTGTTCAGTTTTACGAGCTTCGCCTCATGTTCCTCATCACCGCACTGCGTCCGGAGCTCAGCGCTCAGCTTCGGCAGGTAGCATGGCACCCTCTGCACCCCCACTTCCCAAAGCCTTGACAGGTGGCCACTATGCGATACTTTCCAGATCACTGTTAACAGTATTTTTTTTGCTTCAACCCTCCAGGAGGGAGGGGTGCCCATCCTCACCGCCATCTTGGAGAGCAGCCTGGATGTTCAGTGGAAGGAGCAGTATGAATGTGTGCTGGACCTCGCCGCACCCCCCATCTCTCTGGAAGCCTCTCAACGCATCACAGAGATCCTCAAAATCCTCTTCACTATCACTTACCGCACCCACAAGCAGGAGCCAAGTGAAGTTAGTCCATATGAGAATATAATGATAAACCCATCAGCCGTCAAGAATTATAGAAAAGCAAGAGAAATGTTCAGAGGATAATATTTCACCGCAAAAACAACATGAATGTATTTTACGGCGTATAAGTCGCTCCGGAGTATTAGTCGCATAAGTCAAGAAAAAGCATCATGAAGAGGAAAAAAACATATTTAAGTCGCTTCAAAGTATAAGTCGTGTTTATTATGCATCACTGCTGACCCCAGGGAAACGTGGGCTGGTGTTATGCCAAAAATCGTTTGGTTGCCAAAAATCAACTGGTGGCCATGGAAGTGCGCATGGGAGGACTCGCTGTTTCAGTTCTTCGAAATTTAACAAGATTAACACTTAAAAACAATTATTGGTTTGCTTGACATAATAGCAAAGGTGTGTCTCAGTTAGGCCTGTCACAATAACAAATTTAGCTGGGCGATTAATTGTCAGAAATTATTGCGATAAACAATAATATTGTTTAAAATTGGACATTTAGTAATTATTGTCAAATTTAGGAAGAAATGTTGTTTAATTTATTTTGAGTGTAGTTCCTTTTTGACCACCGGATGACAGTATAAGACTGTTTGAACCGAAGGATGGATAGTAAGGGAGCGAGCAGCGTGTCTTTTTAAGAAAAATGGGAGGTAGGCCTGTTATTCCCCAATCTGTTATGGAAGCTGATTCATAGAGTGTTGTTCATTTGCACATGCGCTAAAAAGAATCCTTCCGGGTCACACGGATCGCTGTTGAATATGCTAGATTAAGGAAAATGTAGTAGTATAAATTTGTTTATGAATAATAACTATCTTGATTTACTCAGAAAAGTATGTGCTCTATCTCCGCCGATTTTCATGTTGCTTATTTACGCCACTCATGTTTCCGTTAAAAATCATTGACGTATTTACGTCATGGTTAAAATGATATGCAGCTTCACCAGTGAGCAGTGCTGTTTCACCATGGAAATAATTCATTCTGTATCTTGCAGAGTTTTTCTCATTCAGTCCAGGCTGGAGGTCAGGTCTAATGCGTCACATATCAGCTTAACCAGTGATTTGTAATGGAAATACGAGTGGCGTAAATTAGCTACATGAAGATCAATGGAGATAGAGCACATACTTTTCTAAGTACATTAAGACCGTTTTTATTAATAAACAACGGAGATCCGTGCGACTCAGAAGTACACTACAGATCATACTTCTGTAAAAGATTGGGGAACGACAAAGCCCCTTGACGTGACATGGGTTAATAATAATAATAATAATAATAATGAATTCAATTTATAACGCGCTTTTCATTAGTGAAAATCTCAAAGCGCTACACACATTGAATGCTACACACATTCATACACCGGTAGCGGCAGACTACCATGCAAGGTGCTTTCCAGTCCTACCGGGAGCAACTCGGGGTTAAGTGTCTTGCCCAA
Organism: Garcialebias charrua; assembly: GCA_038048925.1. NCBI lineage: Eukaryota > Metazoa > Chordata > Actinopteri > Cyprinodontiformes > Rivulidae > Garcialebias > Garcialebias charrua. Next base: position 14,618 of record JBBPBX010026557.1, on the reverse strand, counting down.
GGACACAACGACACATGGTGTGGGGAACCGGGATTCGAACCGCCAACCTTCCGATCGGGGGACGACTGCCATTACCACTACGCCACGGCCGCGCCACGGGTTGTCTCTTCTTCCTTTTTTTTCCGGTTCTCAAAATGGCGGATGCTCTGTGGTTTGAGCTCTTTAGCATAGCGTTTTTCACACAAAGATTTTAATTTAAAAACTCAGTAAACAAGTTCTCAGCTTCTTTTTGCAGAGAAAAACAACTTTTTAGACAAAGGCACTGGTTTCAACCTTGAATTTTGGAGCTTCGACAAAGACTGAGGTTTTTTCCCCAAGGTCGGCCTGTTAGCTTAGCTCGTAGCTTCTCAGCTTAGCTGCTTTTAAATATCCAAAAACCCAATTTTGGACGGTTCAAACGGAATTTAGAGAAAGGGAGGAGTCAGTGAATAGCACCGGAGTTGAGCCTTGTCATCCGGTGTTTTCAGTAGAAAGAGAGAGACACGAAGAAACCATAAAGCCGATAAATGAAAATGAGGTAGATAATTTTCATTTATCATGCGATTAATTGATTTATCGTTTATTGTGACAAACGTCTCAGTTTAACGACTGACAAATTTATGAGGAAAAAAACAACTGTGACTTATACGCTGGAAAATACGGTACTTGAAATAAACCAAATATTCCTAAACGTGACGATATTTTCTTATTTAAGTTTTTAAAAATCTGCCAATGGGGGTAAGCAAAAGTTGCTTGACTAGAATTATTAAAACTAGCAAATGGATCTAACTACTGTGCTTTTAATTGTCCAAAATTAAAGAAAATTGCACTTCTTACAAGCAAAGATTGCTTTCCTTAAGAAATGTTTTCTTAGCATGAGTGTTATGCCCCCTTTATTTATCTGATTTTAAGATTTTTTTAAGCTTCATTTAAGAAACATTGACTTATTACAAAGAAAGAGATTGAGAATTATTCCCTCTTGAGCTGATTTTAAGATGTTTTATGCATCGTGTAAGAAAATTTGACTTATAACAAGGAAAGAGACCCTGATACACATCCATGCCCATCAGCCTTCAAGAACTGTAGAAAAGCAAGAGAAATGTTCAGAGGGTATTGGGTAAATATCGTTTGCATAACCAAAAAATTTTCAATCAAAACTCAACCCATTTTTATAAATTATCTTGTCTTTACCTTCAATACATCATCGTTTATGTCTAGAAAAGAAGAGGAATGAGTCGTGGTGTGTGTTTTCTCTTTGTAGGATGATGCAACGCTTTACAGACACCTGGCAGCGATTCTCCGTCTCTGCCTTATGAGGAGGTGCATGCTCCCAGAGGACACTGACGAGCTACAGGGGTGACAAGAACTCTTTATCCCAATTACTCTGTCTCATAAAATCCAATAATGCATGCTTTTATTATTTATATAACAAAGGTATAAGCGAGATTATCCAGAAAAATGCAACCTTCATTTAAAACAAACCTGACAAATGTGTTAACACACTCAATATTATCTCAGCTTTTAGGAAAATTGCCTTTCACTGAAAGAACTCCCTGATTTGATCATCCTAATTTCTTTTTATTTTGCTCATTTGATATGCTCCCAGGGCTTTTCCAGGTGGAGTTTGAATATTCTCTCCGTGCATACGTGGGTTTTCTCCGTGTACTCCATTTTCCTCCCACAGACCAGAAACATGCATGTTAGGCTGATTGGTAACTCTAAATTGTCCCTAGGTGTGAGTGAGAGAGTGAATGGTTGTTTGTCTCTATGTTCATGTTCAAGTCAAGTTTACTGTCATTCTCATCACATGTGGTATGAGCTGGAATGAAACAGTGTCCCAGTTATGCCCCAAAATAGTAAAAATATAAAGTATAAAAAGAAAGAGTACAGTACAGTATACTGTATACGCTAAGTTATACGTTAAATCATGTGTCAAATGCAAGGCCCGTGGGTCAAATCTGGCCCTTTATTTTAACAATTTAAGGCCCACCAATATTATTATTCAAATGAAAAATGTGTTTATTCTTCTCGTTTCACATAAAATAATAATTTAATGCAGGTTTCTCATGACCGTTGGCTAACTTTGATGCTAGAAAAACGGTTGTATTTTTCTGCATTATTTGATTTTGATGGGGAGGAGCAACAAAAAAAAACATCAAATGGGACCAATTTAACTCCTGTTTATGAACCTAGAACCAAGAAAAGATGTCGGGTATCTGACTTGGGTTAACACATCGACTGAAATTGGCGCATAACTTGGAAAAAGTTTGAAACTTTGGTCCATTCATGCAATGCTTGAGTTTGACACTACACGAACCCAAAACGGTATGCTAAAAGATTTAAGGTATACACTAAACCACTAAAGCAATACGGCATACCAACAGCAGCCCGAACATGAGTCTGTAGTGAGCAGGTGGATATGAATGAATACAGCAGCATGAAATAATCAGCAGCATGAGATCAGCACCCTGTGATGGACTGGAGACCTGTCCAGGGTGTACCCCGCCTCTCGCACAGTGACTGCTGGATTTAGGCACCAGTGACCCCCGTGACCCAAAAACCAAGAAGCGGGTAAAGATGATGGATGGAAACATGCAGCTAACCTTCATAGTCCTAATAATTGATCAATATATTCATCATCTGGTCTTTTGTTCATTTAATTTTGTCTGATGTTTTCAATTAAATGTGTTCCAGTCGTATTGTTCTTTCTACTGACTGTGTTTGGATCATTTCAAGTGTGGAACAACTCTGCCAACCAACCATTAACCCAGCCTGTCTCAATCCTGCAGCCACACGGTCAACCTGCTGTCAGCGCTGCCTCTCCAGTGTCTCGACGTGCTGCTGACCGTCCCTCTGCAGCCAGACACCAAACAAAGTCTGGGAGTCAACATGGACTGCGTGCATGTTATGCTGACGTTCATGGAGAGGCGCCTGGAGTCGGTGGGTGGGGGAGAAGATCTTTGTCTGTTTCCGTCTTGTTCTGTGCCTTTTTTTTTTTAAATCCTCTTTTATTCTAAGAGTCTGCAGCTTCAATTATAATTTTCTACGTTTCTGTTCCTGTTCAGGGAGAAAAAGTCAAGGAGAAACTGACTCCAATCCTGAATTTGCTGATCGAGAGCTGCAGGGCTCACAGAGAAACACGCCTGTACATCAGGAAACATGTATTGTACCATACCATACCATACCATTTTATTTATAAAGCACTTTAAACAGGAACAAGTCCACACAAAGTGCTGGACAAACAAACACGCAACAGGCAACACAGACAATGAAGTACAACACGAAAAACATAAAAACATTGCAGATCATAAATCAAACGATCCAATACAAATCAGCTGGCATTGAAAGCGATGGAGTAGTAGTGAGTTTTTAACCGGGATTTGAAAACCGAGAGGGAGGGGGCCTGTTTGATGAGCAGCGGTAACTCGTTCCAGAGTCTTGGGCCTGCTACAGAGAACGCTCTGTCACCCCTGCGCTTAAGGCGAGTTTCTGGAACTATTAAGAGTACCTGATCCTCTGACCTCAAAGCACGTGGAGGGACATATGGGTGAATCAGATCCGAGAGATAGGCGGGGGCGAGACTGTTCAGCGATTGTTACCTCGGAATGGTTTCACATTAACATACATCTTTTTTTGCTTTTTTTCAAATCTTTATTTATGACTTTACTTCAAATACAACAATTTAAAATGTACACACAAGAACATTGAACATATAAAAAAATACATAAAATAATAATAATAAAAAATACAGAAATAAATAAATGCGAGTTACAGAGTTAAGTTGTATTCATTACAGATATTTCTTGTTTTTATAGCCTTTTTGTTATTTGAGTCAAGATACAGTTTTACATCCATTACAAAGAGATCAAAAAAAGGGTTTCTTATGCATTATTTTACGTTTATGGATGTGAAACTTAGCAAGAAATGAGATCAAATTTATAATAAATACCGTACGTGAGAGGAGTCTTTCGTCTTGAAATCTAAGATACCAAAAAGAACATTTTCAAAATACAGAAGGAAACCTGGTTGGATATTATTGGATATCAGAGCAACAATGTCCTTCCAAAACTTTAGTGAGTATGTACACTTCCAAAAAAGATGAACAGATGTTTCTGGATAAAGCTTACAGAAAGAACAGGAAATATCAATATCAGCTTTGTATCTCTGAAGAAAGTGTTTGGTTGGATAAAATTTATGAATTAATTTAAAAGAAATGTATTTGCCTTCATTAGTGAGAAAAAAAATTGTGGGAGGGAACAAACGTTTTTCCAATTAAGATTCTGCACAGAGGTGCTCCAATAGGAAACATGATGGGGATGAAATCAGATTTTTTTTTAAATCAAGAATGGATTTTGGAAGTGACGCCTTTTAGTTGAGTTGAAAAACAAAGTTTACCAACAGCAGACTGCTCAGGGTCAGGAGGACTCTATCACTGGATAGAAGAGAAGTCAACATCTTTAAACAACATGAGCAAACCAGATGGGATAGCATTAAATACAATTGAACATACATCTAAAAATGGTTGAGTTTGAACAGCATCAGACCTCCAGTGGGACTGCAGTATAAACTGTGTCAGCAGGCTCATATCTTCTGAACATCTGTTGTCTGATCTGGATTTTTAGATCTTTCATTCACGTGTTATTTTTTTATTTTATGTATTTCGAACAGACAGAAAAGACAATCAAGAAAGAAAAAGAAATAAAATAGGACAACACAACTAAAAAATAGAAGTTAATACTAATAATTATGTCCACGTGACATGCAAATTGTATGTGTTCTGTTCGAAAAGGAGCAAGTAGAAGATACAATATCTTATAATGTCCTGCCCCTTTCATACTCATCAATTTATAATCAATTAACTGTCAAAATACCAAAACGAGACAACTTGTTTCCACTTTACATGATATTTAAAGATAAACAATTACTGTATCTAAACACTATTTATATCATCAATTGCATTTATAGACTTTAAAACACTCATCTTATAGAGCGCATTTTGCAATAAGTTCCTTTTTAAATCGTTTTTTAAGCTGGTTTATATTTGTACTTTTTTTAAATTCATCATTCAATCCATTCCATACATTTACTCCACACACCGACAAGCAAAAACTCTTCCTGGTTGTTCTAATACATTGTTTTTTTAAATGCCCTTCACCTCTTAAATTATAACCCCCTCTCTGTCACAAAACATTTTCTGTATATTGGGTGGAAGGTGATGATTTTTGACAACATCAATTGTACAGTTTTAAATGTTACAAGGTCCCAGAATTTCAGTATATTTGATTTAAAAAAATAACTGGTTTGTGTGATCCCAATACCCCACTTTATGTAGTATTCGGATAGCTTTTTTTTGTATGACGTATAACGAATGTAAATTTGTTTTGTATGTACGGTATTCCCCCAAACTTCCACACAATATGTCAAATGTGGTACAATGAGTGTGTTGTACAGAATAAACAAACATTTGTAGTCCAGAACAAAACTAATTCCTCTCAGAACAGCAACACTTTTGGCTATTTTAGATTTTATTAGGCAGATCTGTGGTTTCCAACTAAATGCATCGTCTAATATGACACCCAAATTTTTTATTTCATGGACTTGTTGTAAATCAACATTGTCAATAATTATTTTATGAAATAATGAGCAATATTTACTTTATTTATGAGTGTTTTTTTTAATCAGCTGTGTTCAGTTTCTGAGTTTTAATTTATTTTTAATCAAAGATTACCTAAAATCTGAAAGTATCTCCCTGATTAGATCCTTCCTCCTCTGAGAGATGTATCACAAAGGCCAGAGGACGGCACCACGGTGAGGAGCCGCCTGGTTCGCCTCATGACTCATCTGGACACAGACCTCAAACACTGCGCTGCCGACCTCCTCTTTGTCCTCTGCAAGGAAAATGGTAAAGTTTAATGTGTGGATCAAAGCGGATTCAAAAGTCCATTCTGAGTTTTAGTGTACCTTAGATCATCTTTACTTCTTATTTTCCCAGTGAGGCGTTTTGTCAAGTACACCGGCTACGGTAATGCAGCCGGTCTGCTGGCCACCAGGGGCCTGCTGGGAGGTCAGGGGGTCAGGAGCTCCAGCGCGGACGCTCGGTACTCCAGTGACTCAGATTCAGACACAGAAGAGTACCGGCAGGTGAAAGATCGCATCAACCCTGTGACGGGGCGGGTGGAGGCCGAGCAGCCGGACCCCATGGAGGGCATGACGGAGGAAGAGAAGGAGGAGGAGGCCAAGAGCCTCATCATGCTCTTCAACAAGCTGTCCAGGTTGGGAAACGACAAACACTTATAGAAAAGTAAAATAAATGTCGCAAAACATGTCTGTCGATGGTCGAAAGGAACATTATGGCTCAAGAAAACAAGTTATCCGAATATTTTAATACCTTAAAGTAGACCTGTCAGGATAACACATTTTACTGAGCGATTAATTGTCTCAGAAATTATTGTGATAAACGATAATATTGTTTGAAATTCAACAATATAATTATTGTAAAATGTAAGAATTAATTTTGATTAGTTTTGCATGTAGTACCTTTTTTAACCACCGGATGGCAGTATTAGACTGTTTGAACCGAAGGCTGGATAGTGAGAGAGCGAGCGGTGTGTCTCTAAAAAAAAAAAATAGGAGGGATGCCCCTTAACGTGAGACGAAGAAACGATAAAGCCGATGAATGAAAACGAGGTTGATAATTTTCGTTTATCGTGCGATTACCGTATTTTCTGGTGTATAGGTCGCACCCGTGTATAGGTCGCACCTACGTTAAGCTCTGCTGCAAATGTCTGCCACAGGAGCGCACAGCAAGGCTTTAAAGAAGATTAACACTTAAAAACAATTATTTGTTTGATAAAAATTATAGCAAATATGTGTCTGAGCTGAACTTTTCCTTAATAAATGAACGTAATTGTGAAATGAGCTGGATTTAAAAATTTGTTTCACCGAAAGTGATAACAAGCCATATATAGGTCGCACCAGTGTATAGGTCGCAGGCCTTGAAAAAAACATTAAAAGGTGCGACTTATACACCAGAAAATATGGTAATTGATTTATTGTTTATCGCAACAGTCCTACCTAAAGACTATCAAACAATTATTGATGCTTAAAAATGTTTATAAGACAAATTACTCTTATCAGAAATGTAATTTCTACAGAGTTCCTCTAAATTAGTTTGCAGTCAGAATTAAATAATAATAATAATAATGTCCTTTTTTGTCGTCTGTGTATGTTTCCCATACACAGACGAAATTCATCTCTGCATTTAACCCAACCACCACCAGGTGGTGCAGTGAGCAGCCATAGAAAGCGCCCGGGGAGCTGCAGAATTAGGTGTGCACTCATAGACACCCCAAGGTGTGTAGTGGCCAGGGCGCGAACCCGCGTCCTTCGGGTCCCAAGTCGGAAGCCCTGCCACTGCACCATCTTGGCTCCTAAGGTACTCATTGCAAAATTACGAACAAAAAAAATTCAAACGGTTATCCTGAACTACTGTATTTTTCAGACTATAAGGCACACCAGCTTATAAGGCGCATTAAACAAAACAAAACAGTCCGATAAGTCAAACTTTATTCAACTTATTCATAATAACCACATAAAATCGGTTCGAGGTCAGTAAGCACAACCAGACTTAATATATAAGGTGCACCGGATTATAAGGCTCACTGGGTCTTTGAGAAAATTAAAAGATTTTAAGTGCGCCTTATAGTCCAAAAAATATGGTTTATCAAATGTTGCAGCTTGAAAGTGTGTACTCCAGTAATTTTCCAGATGTATAGATGCTGCACGCCCAGAGTAAACAAAGCACTCTCTTGACCTACTTTGGTCATGTAGATAAATAAATATGGTGGAACTGGACAAGTGTTGAATCTCAGAAGACGTTCAAATGGAAACATGAGTGAATATGCTGCCAAATGAGAAAGAACGACTAAGAAAACAAAGAATTAATATTGGGGATAAAACACTGAGGTGGAGTGAGCTCTGGATTCAAACATGCAGCTTTTGTAAAACTTCTGTTAGGAAGGAATCAAGGAATCAAGGAGTTTTATTAACATTGCATCAATTTTCACCGATTACAACGTAAATATGTATTGCAGGCATCCAGAGAGAAATGAGTGAGTGCAAAAGCTGCAGCAAAACAAAGCACATTACATGTTTTATCAACACACGATATGTTTTATCAACACACGACATGTTTATTCAACACGTTGATATACTTTTAGCGCGGCCAGGCCCAATCTGTCTCCAGATGAAGGTCAAAAGCAGGAAAACAAGCAGAAACACTGGGATTCACAGCATTGATATTAAAAAAGATGAATCACATTTTGTCTTCAAGACACCGCGTGATTCAGTAAAAACCATATCAGAGCACATTTTGGTACAATAACAAAGGAAATACGGCATGGCAGGGAGATTGGGTCCATGATTACTTTCAGACAAACACAAAGTTCAGCAGGTGTGCAGCTGGGTGATATCCGAAGCCTCACAGAAATCTCTGGGGAGGGGGAGGGGAGGGGGGGGCTCTTCAACTTCTCACTCTAGGAGAATGGATTCCCACAGCCCGCTTCAAGGACATGTGCAGAAGCCAGATAATGTTTTTGTTTGTTATCCAAATAGACCACAGTGTACTTTTCCACTGCCGCCTTCAAGTCTGTGGGTGCTGTTTCATGGCCGAAAGAAATCCAAATATGTGGTTCTGCTCTGCCCCGCTTTCATGAGCTTCCACCTGTCCCTTGATCGATCCTGGGTGGCTGCAAACAAGTCCCAAAACGGACAGCAGGTGCACGGTGGTCCACCACTGCACCAATCGTGCGATTGAGCTCATAAAGCAGCTGGGATGAGGAGCCCACGACCCGGTTCAGAGAATTTTGCTGATCAGGCAGTCCCGACAGCGCTCTGATAGCCGCCGAAGCCTCGCTCAGCTTCCGATAACAAACAACTCCGGTTACGCCAAAAAACAGAGCAGTTGCTACCAATAATCCAATAATCCACAAATCCTCCACGTCTTCGACACTCAGAACGGACAGACACATGGGCTGCCACTGACCCCACGAGTCCAGCACGTATCCAGCCGCGTGTGTGTCGGAGGGACAGACAGCTTCTCCTGACACGGTCCGCCTCGTGGAAAAAATCTTATCCATTGAAGAAACAGCCCAATTGATTAATTCCATATTGGTTCGAGTGAGCGCTGAAGGGTCGCAGACGAGACGAAAAGCAAGCAGGGAGTAGGAAAAACTTAGGGAGGGAAGAGCAGAAAGATATGCGACCTGCCTTGTCGAGTGCCGGAAGTAGAGAGACCTGTAAGTTCACCGTGTGACCCATTTCCAGTCACTGTTGCTCTTTCTGTAGGTAAACAATCACACATTGTTGGCTTCCAGTCACACAGTCTTCAATTGAGGACACATTAACCGTTGATGTTTAAAAAATAATGTGCAGATACATTTTCACACTTAATATTTAAGTTTTTACTCTGGCCTTTTTGACTTTACAAGTACCTTTAACAGGGACTAGAATTAAAAATAAATAAATAACATTGCTGCAAAAAATGTCCTGGTCCATTTTTTTTGTCCACAAAACTTTATTGTATGATCAAAATCTTACGTTACAAAGAACAAACAAAAGAACGGAATGCTAAGAACTTTAGGTTTAGGAGACTGGAGGATAAATTTATATGAATAAATATCAAGAGGTCAGTCTATAATTTTAGATAATTTTAACCATAGTTTGAGTTTTTGTTGCTTTTTTAATTTTTAAGGTTAATACAGTTGTAAAGAAAGTCTTAAATAAGTATGTTTGACCATTTTATTCTGTTTATATAAAACTTCTCAATTATTATTGCGAGCTAATTTAAAGAAAAGCTGTTATCAGTCGACGTCTTTGTTTTCTGCAGAGAGAACATCATCCAGCCCATGGGGATGGACGAAGAAGGGAAGCTCGTCCCAATGATGGGTCTGGAGGAAAACCTCCTCGCTGAGGAAGCAAAGTCTGAGCTGGAGAACGACCAAGAAGACAAGGACTGAAAAATGTTGAACCCATTCACTTTATTGATTTTGCTTTGTAAACACTGAATTTTATGAGTTTGTTAGAGCATGAAATTGTTCTAAATGTAAGCTAAAATGAAACAATATTCAGTCAAATAACCATTCTGACAGAAACTAAATGTTTTACAGGAAATGAAAACTTTAACTCTCTTATATTCAGAAAATAAAAATGTACCGCAGCTTTACCTCTGGTCTGACTTGGGAAATAAAATTATTGTTTTAGCTCCAGAGAAGGAATCAATTTTATCATGAGTATAATTATTTCAATAATGTTGGAACAGCATGCAGTTTATATTTCACTCTGTACGTTCAGATTATGGAATGTAAATAATCAGATGATCTGATTATTTTTGCACTGATAATAATCACTAAAAACAGATTTTTGTTTAGTTTTGCATTATCAAAATGTGACTTTTTTTGTTGGTTTGTTTAAATGGTGCAAATCTTACAACTTATGTTGAAATGTTCTGATAAAATTATATAGTTCTCATTATTACAAAATACAAATACATAAAACGACAAATAACTGTGTTAAGAACAAAACAAAGTTCCACTATATATCCCTAAAAGCAGTTGAGCACCAGCAATCTGTTGTGACTGTTCAGAGATGACCTGTTTGTTGAAAACTCAAAACCTACAATGTTCATACCACAAACAAGACTTTCTGCAGGCCCAGACGTCAGCACAGCTCCATCATTTCTTCAAGAGACACCTGCAGTTCTACAGACTGCAGAGAGGAGGCGCCACCTTCTACAGCTATGTTCTTCAGCAACTCCATTGAAGTTAAAGACACCTGAGGGGGGAAAATGAGTAAAATGATGAAGATTAAAACAAGATGCCATGAAACATAGTTGAGTAATGTAACTTTTTAATCTCTATTTTTTTTATCTGAATCAGCATTTGTGATATGTTCCAATATGTTCTAACAGTGTGAATATGTATGAAGCATTCACACTACTGTACTGTACTGTACTGTTTTGTGATCAATTTTTCTTTCGTACTTTTTCGGCATCTTTCTCATTCCACAATTTTTGTGCTATTTTAACAAATCATATATAAAAACGTTCAGCTCGTTTAAGGGAAGGGTGATATGACTTTTGGTATTGGTGCAAATTTAGCTTTTTGAAATGTTTAGCCTTTTCTGGTGAAGATTCTCAGTCATCCAGGACATGATAAAATCAAAAAAGGCGTTCAATACAGAAACAACTGGACTTTATTTGTAACAGAAGATGTTTCGCTTCTCATCCGAGTAGCTTTCTCAATTCGCTGCTCTTTGAATTGAGAAAGACGAAACGTTTCTAATTTTTTGCTTTTTTTTTTTTTTGAACGTCCAGAGGACCAGACTTAGCTTTTTTAGATTCTTCAAACTTGTTTCTGCTAATTTCAGCTGTTATGCTCCTTTTAGCTTATTCAGCTATTTTTATGCTAATCGTAGTTTTTTCAGCTAATTCCACATTTTTGCACTTTTTTCAGTACAATTCAACAGAAATGTGCGCGCTCCACTTCCTGTTGGCAACTTAAGCTTCTTTCTGTCTTTTTAGCTTCAGCAGTTTAAAAAAATATATATATTTTTTTGCTCATTTCAGCTTTTCACAGATAATTTCCTTTTTTTAGTGCTCATGTCTGCATTTTTCAGCACAACTGGGCAAAATTGTGCTCTTCCTTTTGCTAATTTAAGCCTCATCTACCTTTTCAGTTTTTTTTTTGTTGTTGTTGCATTTTCTAGCTAATTTTAACTGTTTTCAGATATACAGTATTCAAGATTTTTGTGGTTTCTGCTACTTTCAGCCTAAATAACTTTTTCTGCTCATTTCAGCTTGTTATGCTCCTTTCGGCTTATGTCTGCTGTTTCAGCCACTTAGCTGTTTTTATGCTAATTTTAGCTTTTTCAGTTAATTCTGCATTTTTTGCACTCCTTTCAACTTTTTGCAGCACAATTCAACTAAAATGTGTGCTCTTCACTTCTTTTTGGTAACATGCTTCTTTCTGCTTTTACCTACTTATCAGCTGTTTTTTGTTAGAACATTTCAGCTTTTTTCAGACAATTTCCACTTTTTAGTGCTCATTTCTGCATTATTCACACAACTGGGCAAAATTGTGCTCTCTACTTCTTTCTGCTAATTTAAGCTTTTGTATAACTTTTCAGCTAACCTTTTAGCATTTTCTAGCTAATTTCAGCTGTTTTCCAAATAAATTCAAGATTTTTATGGTTTCTGCTACTTTCAGCCTAAATAACTTTTTCTGCAAATTTCAGCTTGTTATGCTCCTTTCAACTTATTTCTGCTAGTTTCAACTTTTCTGCTATTTCAGCTTTTATTTAACTGTTTTGTGCTAAAATTAGCTTTTTCAGCTAATTCCACATTTTTTAACTCATTTCATCTCCTTTCACTTCCTTCTGGTAGCCTAAGATTCTTTCTGCCTTTTCATTTACCTTTCAGCTTTTTTGTGCTTATTTCAGCTTTTTTTTTGTTGTTGCTAATTTTCTAACTTTTGTGCTCATTTCTGCTTGTTTAAACATATTTCAGCAAATATGTGTACCTTCTTCTTTCTTCTGCTAACTTAGGCTTGTTCTTCAATTTCAGCATGTTTTTAGCTAATTTCAGTTGTTTTATAGTGAGTTTTTCAGCAATAAGCATTCACATTGTATTTAACAGGAAATGCAATTTCTCTAGTTGTGTTTTGCACTCATTTAGATAAACCATATTTCTTGACAACTGAATACAGTCAATAATATTTAAGAAGTTGGCAAACCTCAACTGAGATGAGTTTTTTCTCCAGCGGCCTCTTCTCTGGGTCGGGCCACTTCTCCCCGAGACAGAAGAACAGGGAGCAAGGAGGGCATTCGCCTCCATTACTGAAATCAATTATTCCTGGAGGAAAACAGACACTTTCTAACACCAACATATTGCACATATGTTGTCTAATATAAACAGCTGCTCCTTTTTCACACCTTTGATAAAGTCCTTGAATGGGAAAAGTGGTTCTGGGTGCAGCTTAGGAATCTCTTGCTGCAGTCCACTTCTGTCAAACTTGGAGAAGCTCCAGAAAGCTTTGGTTTCACCCCATCGCTGGCCATATACCATACAGCCTGAGACTCCCACTTCGAGCCCGTGTCCCAACTTGTCCAGAATCTTTTGGGTCAGCTTAGCTTGAGTTTGATCCAGAATGCCTCCAGGTTGTGGCAGGGAAACAAAGGAAAGGCCTGTCGCAGGATCCCAAACTGGACCGATGAGTTCAGGCCTGATGGGAAGAGAAGGTTTGGTTTTACCGTAGTTGAATAAAATGATTTAAAATGTATTTTTAATCACTGAGATTTTAGGATTTTTTTTTTTTTTTTATGTGAGTCAGATTTTTACAGTCATGTTTACAGTATATGCAGATTTTAACATGATGAGCTGTAAAAATGTAACATTTTTATTCATGTTTAAATATTTAGTGTAAATAACTGTTTTTCTAAAGACCACCAGAATACTTTTCATATACAGTATTCCTTGTACCACATGGGGAGCGTATGCTTATTCCCTTTTTTACAATAGGACTTCTCTACAGCAGCTTAGACTAATTTAAATAATTTTATACAGGCCTCATGTGGTGTCTTTTACATTCATCCATTATCTACAACTTGCTATTTTTGTTATTTGTTGTTATTTCAACAGACATCCCATATCCTTGTTTCTTTCCTATTACAGTAAGAGCAGCAAAACTGATGGAAATCACACTGGGGTTCTGAGATGATCTTTGATTGACATCATACTACACTGTAGTATAATCAATTATACAGTATCACGATAGTAATACTGTAGTAACTACAGTATTACTATCGTGATACTGTATAATTGATTATTCTGTTATTAATACAGGGAAATTAAATCAATGAATTTATTGACACTGTATAAACAGTATAATGTTTTATATAATGCAGCATGTTTTTTTTTTATTGGTTGCCTTTCACCAAAATATAACAAGATAAAAAGGGAGGAGATGAACACAATTAAAATAATATTCACTGTACACAAAAATGATGAATTAAAGCACATTTTTTAAAATGATTTTTAAACTTTGATTTATTTTATTTTTTTCTACCATATTACATTTTGCGGTAAAAGGATGCTGGACTATGTAATAAAAACTGGATGTTGTCTGCAACCCCCTAGTCTAACAGTCTAATAGTAATAGTCTCTGGATAGTACACACACAAATATATATATACAGTATATATATACACATACATACAGGTGGTCCCCGACTTACGAGCGAGTACCGTTACTACGACTATCTCGAAAATTCGTATGTCAGTACACCAAACACGTGTAGCTCGTAAGTCCGGATTTTTGGTCGTAAGTCTGAAAATTTATGCTAGCGCTACTACGAACACTCGTTTTTTCAACACAAACGTACATACTAGTTCATAAACATGCTCAGAAACTTGTTTACAAACGGATAGCTAACGCACTTTCATGTAAAAACACATACCAGTGCTGTACATGTATTGTACATGTATGTGTATGTTATGTACAACTTTACTGTTCGTTAGTCAGCTCGTAAGTCCGGAACCTCGTATGTCGATGAGCTCGTACGTCGGGGACCACCTCTGTATATATA
>JBBPBX010026556.1:27513-38002 GCA_038048925.1 Garcialebias charrua | reverse complement strand
CACTGATGAGACACACCTCGGAGGCAATGAGGGGTTCAATGTCTTGCCCAGGGACACTTCAGCATGTGACTGCTGGTGTAATCGAACCCCCAGCTCTCACACTGGAGGACACCTGCTCTAACCACTCAACCATAGCCACCCCTTAACACTTAGAGTATGTCTTAAGAATCAGTTTCAACTACTACCACACCAAATCTGAGCTCAATATTGTTAAAATTGTCAGATTTATATATATATATATATTTTCCCTTTATAGATGGCCTCCCTTCTCACCTCACAGCCATCCTCTCACACCGATATGAATTTTTTTTTAAAGAGAGAAAGGAAAGATAGAAAGTAAGACAACAAAACACAACAATTATCCACAAAAAGAGCACAAGGCAAACACACCAAACCTCCGTCCGCAATCCTGCAAAGCGCATGACAAAATACAGCAACAAAATACACATGCATAAAGACTAATAATCAAAAAGGCGTTCAATACAAGATCAACCGGACTTAATTTGTTGTACAAACAATGACCCCCGGGAGGCCAACAACGACAAACAGATTTATAGATATTTTGATGTTTTATGAATTTTTTTGGGCTGTTGTGGCCACCTTACAAGGATTTACTCATTAGTTAGTTTTAGATGTACATCTAATGATTACTTTCTGAAAATTTCATTTAAATTTATCCACTGGTTCATACATTTTGCAGTTCAGGCAAACACACACACAGACTTGAAGTTAGGCAATACAAACTGCAAATAGTCTCTATTAGCATCTTTAAACATGATTTGTACAAGTTAAAATGTTACGTCTTGATCAAAATCTAACAGACCTGGACTAAACCTCTGATAATTATCTGGAACAGAACGTGTACTGGTGTCAACATGATGGCAACCGCACGATCCTATCAGTCAGATATCAGACAGCAGATATGTGTCAGTGATCTGTGGTCCCCCTGTGGGAGCCGAGCTTTTTTCCAGGCCTCGCCTCCTCAAGACCCACAATTACCCATTTTCCACGTCGGAGTGATTGAATGTCACAACACAGTGTGCAGATGTCAGAGACTCAGTCTCACTTCTCCCAGACCACAGCCATTTAATTGGCGAGATGTACAGCAGAAGTGCAAACAGGAAATGATAAGAGACACTGAGGGAGAGAGGCATGCACCTACACTTGAGTTTGTTTCTCAGTATGGTTGTGTGTGTATGTGGGCTGAATTAGTACAAGCACAGACTGTATACAGATGCTTAAGTAACCAGTATTGCATCACCATCGGGCAATAAACTATTGAAAATATACATTTAACTCCCAGAAATTCAGAGTCTTAAATTGACCAACCTTGCAAATGGTTCAAGAAAATAATTCTGTAAGGGGAAAAAATGTTCTTACAGTTTTAACTCTGTAACCCAAATAATATTTAAAAATGACCCAACCAAATTTATTATGTGCTTCTTAAACAAAGTAAACACACAGTTTAGTTATTATGTCCTAGTAATTAATCCACAAAAAAATGATTTGCCCAACCAGTTTACATGTGCTTTGTGGACTTGGAGAAGGCATTCGACCGCGTCCCTCGGGGGGTTCTGTGGGGGGTACTCCGGGAGTATGGGGTACCAGGCCCATTGATATGGGCTGTTAGGTCCCTGTACGACCGGTGTCAGAGCTTGGTCCGCATTGCCGGCAGTAAGTCAGGCTCGTTTCCAGTGAGAGTTGGACTCCGCCAAGGTTGCCCTTTGTCACCGATTCTGTTCATAACTTTTATGGACAGAATTTCTAGGCGCAGCCAAGGTGTTGAGAGGATCCGTTTTGGTGGCCTTAGAATCGCTTCTCTGTTTTTTGCAGATGATGTGGTCCTATTGGCTTCATCAGATCGTGATCTACAGCTTTCGCTGGAGCGGTTTGCAGCCGAGTGTGATGCGGCCGGGATGAGGATCAGTTCCTCCAAATCCGAGGCCATGGTCTTGAGCCGGAAAAGGGTAGCATGCCCTCTCCGGGTCGGGGATGAGGTCCTGCCCCAAGTGGAGGAGTTTAAGTATCTCGGGGTCTTGTTCACGAATGAGGGAAAACTGGAGCGTGAGATCGATAGGCGGATAGGTGCAGCATCCGCAGTGAAGCGGGCGCTGTACCGGTCTGTCGTGGTGAAGAGAGAGCTGAGTCAAAAGGCAAAGCTCTCAATTTACCGATCGATCTACGTTCCCACCCTCATCTATGGTCATGATGCCAAGATGGCCGCGCTCAGACCAGCCGCAGCTTCACGAGCTCCCGGTTCATCCCTAGTTTTTAGTAATTTTTAGGGATGCACCGATCCACATTTCTCACTTCCGATCCGATACCGATACTTATTAACTCAGTATCGCCCGATACCGATACTTTCCCGATCCGATACTGTTCAGGTATTTGACTCTGTATAATGAAACTTTTGCACCCAAACTATTCATTTTAACATTGTGTGAGATAAACCCAATGAAGACACTCTTAAGCCTTACAATAGGGAACCCCCTTATTGTAAGGCTTAAGAGTGTCTTCATTGGGTTTATCTCACACAATGTTAAAAAGGGCAGTCACAGATTGTGATTGAACACAAGTGCTCTTTGAAGCTGGATCGGAAAAGTATCGGCAGGTTTGATCCGATACCCGATACTTAAATAATGCTGGTATCGGATACCGATACCGATACTGGATCGGATCTGCCCCATCCCTAGTAATTTTAATAGTGTTTTTGTACCTGACTCTGCGCGTTTTTTGCGGGTGAATTATAGCCGAACTGAACTGTTAAGAATCGGAGCGGATTTACCACAGGGCACAGCTGAAATCAGCAACGAACTCAAATCAGAGCTCGGAAGATTGGAGCTGTTAAGAACATCCTTCTGGAAGCAGACGCGCTCCAGGGGAAAGAAAAGGAAGAGGTGCTCCCGAGGAAAGAAGAGGGGTTGCCGAGCAGGAATTATGACGAGACTGCGGGCAGACGCTAAAACCGGTAGACCCCCGATGCCGGCTCTTTTTCTGTCTAACGTCCGCTCGCTGGACAACAAAATGGATCTACTTCGTTTGAGAGTGACCACGTCGGAGGAGATGAGAAGGTGCTCTGTGCTCTGCCTCACGGAAACGTGGATCTCTGAGGATACACCGGACTCTGTTTATGAGCTGGATAATAGACTCTTTTTCAGAACAGACCGGTGCACCGAGACTACGGGGAAAACACGAGGCGGTGGTGTTTGTATTTACGTGAACAAAGATTGGTGCACGAACTGTTCCGTGATCAAAAGGATTTGTTCAGCTGCCGTGGAGTTGATCACAGTAAGGTGCCGGCCGCATTATCTTCCCCGCGACCATTCTGTAATTCTAATCAGCGCTATCTATATAGCACCTGATGCTAATGCTAATGACGCCCAGGGAGAAATTCATGACTTACTCACCTCGCTGCAGTGTAAATACCCTGAGGGGCTCTTCATTGTTTGTGGAGACGTCAATCACGTGGACCTTCAAGTCTCCCTCCCAGCCTTCAACCAGCACGTTTTCACAGCAACAAGAGGAGATAAAACGCTTGACCAAGTCTACACTAATGTAAAGGGGGCGTACACGGCGAAGACACGCCCAGCGCTCGGAGCTTCCGATCACTGCTCTTTGTTCCTGGCCCCAAGACAGCTCCCCCCACTCAGGCGCTCCAAGCCGGAACAAAGAGAGATAAGAATCTGGCCTCAAGATAGTACCCCCATGCTGAGAGACTGTTTTGAGAAGACAAACTGGTCTGTTTTCAGAGAAGCAGCTACTGATGGGAGCTCAGTTGACCTGGAACTTTATGCTTCCTCAGTCCTGGGCTACATCAGTACATGCTCTGAAAATGTATCCATAAAAAAATATGTTAAATCTTACCCGAACCGAAAACCCTGGTTAAATAAAGAAGTTCGCGCCTTGCTAGCAGCCAGGGACACTGCATTCAAGTCCGGAGATAAAGAGGAGCTAAGAAAGAGCAGGAAAGAACTGGAGGAAGGCATTAAGAAGGCCAAGGCCACGTATGCACAGAGGATCGAGGGACAGTTCACCTCACAAGACCCACGGAGCATGTGGAAGGGTATTAAATGCATAACAGATTACAAAGGCAAGAACAAACAATGCCCCAGGGACCCATCTCTGCCTGATGCCCTCAATAAGATGAGATGATGAGATGATGTATTACTAGCTGATGTGATGTCTCTCTTAGTTAATTCTAGATGTTATTATTGTATTTCTCTTGCATTTGTTGTTGGATGTAACTGGGACCCTGTGTACATAATCTCGTTTTCAACACATGTACTACATGCGGTGCAAATGACAATAAATTCTCTCTGACTCTCTGACTCTCTGACTCTGACTCAATAAGTTTTATGCACGTTTTGAAGATCCAAACAGACCAGCTAGCACCAGACTCACCTCATCACCAGATGAAGAGCATCTCAGAGTGACCGCAGCAGAAGTGAGAGGCAGTCTCAGAAGGATTAATCCTCATAAAGCAACCGGACCAGACAACATCCCAGGGAAAGTTCTGAAGGAATGTGCGGACCAGCTCTGTGAGGTGCTGGCTGACATCTTCACCACCTCACTTGCACTGGAGTCAGTTCCCACCTGCCTGAAGACCGCGACCATCATCCCAGTCCCAAAGAGCTCCACAGTGACTGGTCTGAATGACTATAGACCAGTGGCCCTCACCCCGATAGTCGCTAAATGTTTTGAGAAACTGGTCATGACCCACATCAAGGCAACCGTCAACATCAACGAGGACCCTCATCAATACGCATACCGCGAGAACCGATCAACAGAGGACGCCATTTCTTCCGTGGTCCACACTGCTCTCACCCACCTGGATCAGAAGGACTCATACGTGCGTCTGCTCTTCGTGGACTTCACATCTGCCTTCAACACCATGATCCCCCAAACTCTGATAGACAAACTATCTACACTTGGACTAAGCCCCTCCATTTGTAACTGGGTACTAGACTTCTTAACAGACAGACCACAGTCCGTGAAGATCCACAACTTCTCCTCCTCCACCATAACCCTCAGCACTGGCTCTCCTCAAGGATGTGTGCTGAGCCCCCTTCTGTTCACTCTGCTCACATATGATTGTACAGCCACACTTCCAGGCTGTCATATTGTTAAGTTTGCAGATGATACAGCGGTGGTGGGATGCATCACAAACAATGATGAGTCCAGCTACAGACAGGAGGTGGAACACCTGGAGAGCTGGTGCAAAGAGAATAATCTTCACATGAATGTGAAGAAGACAAAGGAGATGATTGTGGACTTCAGAAGGAACAAACACACCCACGCCCCACTGAAAATAGGTGGGTCTGCAGTGGAAGTGGTCTCCAGCTACAAATACTTGGGTGTACACATGAATGATAACCTCAGCTGGAGCAACAACACCACCAGCCTGATCAAGAAAGGTCATCAGAGACTCTACTTCCTCAGACGGCTGAGACGTGCTGGTCTGAGCAGCCCAGTTCTCACCTCGTTCTACAGGTGTGCAGTGGAGAGCGTCCTGTGCTCCAGCATCAACGTGTGGCATGGAGGCTGCACAGTTGAAGAGAGGAAAGCTCTACAGAGAGTGGTGAAGGCTGCACAGAAGTCTGTTGGAGTCAGTCTCCCCACCATCACAGACATTTACACCTCCAGATGCAGGAAAAGAGCCACCTGCATCATGAAAGACCTCACTCACCCAGCACACTCACTCTTTGTCCCACTCCCCTCAGGACGGAGGTTGAGGAGCATCAAATGTAGAACCACTAGACTGAGGAACAGCTTCTACCCTGAGGCTGTTAGACTCATGAATAAATAAAAAAAAAAAAATAAACACTGCAAAATATCACATCATGCTGATGCTGATCTGTTTTCTTGTTGCTGTGTTCATCTGTGTTCATCTGTGACCATCTGCTCATACAAACTCATGTTCGTGCTGCTGTTTATTTCCACTATATTAGGCTTAGTGTATTACTAGTTGATGTTTTTCTTAGTTAATTCTAGATGTTATTACTGTTTTTCTCTTGCATTTGTTGTTGGATGTAACTGGGACCCCGTGTACATAATCTCGTTTTCATCACATGTACCACATGCGGTGCAAATGACAATAAAGACTCTCTGACTCTGACTCTGACTCTATGAGCTTTGGGTTGTGACCGAAAGAACGAGATCTCGGATACAAGCGGCTGAAATGAGTTTTCTCCGCAGGGTGTCTGGACTCTCCCTTAGAGATAGGGTGAGAAGCTCAGTCATCCGGGAGGGACTCGGAGTAGAGCCGCTGCTTCTCCACATCGAGAGGAGCCAGTTGAGGTGGCTCGGGCATCTGGTTAGGATGCCTCCTGGACGCCTCCCTGGTGAGGTGTTCCGGGCATGTCCCACCGGGAGGAGACCCAGAGGAAGACCCAGGACACGCTGGAGGGACTATGTCTCTCGGCTGGCCTGGGAATGCCTTGGGATTCCCCCAGAGGAGCTGCTCCAAGTGGCTGGGGAGAGGGAAGTCTGGGCCTCCTTACTTAGGCTGCTACCCCCGTGACCCGACCCCGGATAAGCGGACGAAAATGGATGGATGGATGTTCACAAATATACCCAACAAATACTGTAAATCATTCATTCAAACTTTATTTATATAGGTTAGTCCCAATGAGCCTCGGGGACTCATTTACAAGAGAGAACTGATTTTAACAAAGGTTGATGACAACAGTAGACAATCATAAAAGAAATCAAATAAACTGAGAAGAATAAATGAAAGAAAATTGTATAAAAATCAGACAAAAATAGCTACATTGTAAAGCAATGTAGAAATAAGAACATGTTGCATTGGATTTTGCCATGAACTTAGCAGATGTTTGAAGCCACTTACAGATGTCAAGGTCAAGAGCTTCAGATCTTTTTGCAAGATATTCCAGGAAACAGGAGCGCAGTTAACATGAAGTTGTGATCAGGTGAGCAGGTCAGATGAATGAGAGTTGCCGGAGAGAGATTTAATGGTTTTCCAGAATCTTTTAGAAGCATTTAGATTTTTGGTGGTCTGAAATATGAAATAGTTACGTTTTGCGGTTTTGATGGAAGTTGTGCATTTATTCCGTAGCCGTCGAAAATTCAATCAGTCGGTGTCTGAACCAGATTTTCTGGCTGCAGCCCAAAGCTGATCTCTCCTGTGCAGGAGAGGTCAGCTTTGGGCAGGAGTAAATCTTGGACTGTCTCGTCCTTTTAATTCTGAACTGGCGAAAAGAAGCATGTTTGTTTACAAAACTATTCTGAAAATGGTTCCAAGTGGTGTTCACGTCATCAGTTAAAAGAACATGATGCCAATCAAAATGGGACAATGGGAAATCAATAGTTTTATCAGTGTAAAAAGTTTTTAAGTCAAGTAAAGATCGTGTTTTTAATTTTCTACATTTGCCTTAAAATCTATCTGTTTTGCTACTTTGACATCTTTGTTTTAACTTGATAAAAAAATCTGTATGCCTCCCTTATGATTGTCTTTTGTTGATTATCCAAGGAAAGACAACTGTTGCTGTTGTCATCATTCTTTGTTTGTAACCAGGTCTCTCTTGTAAATGAGTCCTCAAGGCTCAATGGGATTAACCTGCCTAAATAAAGGTTGAATGAATGAAAAAAAAAATGGAAATTAGTATTACCCTGATGCATGCTCAATAATCCAGGTAGAAAAATCTAAAAAAGCTAAGTCTGGTCCTTTGGACATTCAAAAAACAAAAGAAAACAAAGCAAAAAAATTGTAGAAATGTTTCGTCTTTCGTCCGAAAGACTTCCTCAGTCTGAGCTGCTGTATTCAGCTCAGTCTTATAAATAGCACCCTCTCACAGTGTTACACAACCAATTTGCTGATGACAGCCTGAAACCAGCTGCTCACATGATCAAGGAGGACCATCAGCCTAACGATGGATCATTAGCATCCTGACGGTTGTTTGCTATTCACAGAGGGCTGAGTGATACTAGCAATAACAGCTTTGTAACATACCTGCAAACTAGTCACCTTTTGGCGAAATTCGCCGTTTTCAAAGCAAAATATATCATTTACGTGATTCGTGTAGATCCGATGAGTTTTTGTTTTCGGGGGTGGGGGGGTCAGACCCGTGACAGATTAGAATGCATCATTTCCCACTGACTGGATTTCAAGACAGAGTAATGCATCTGTCGTCAATAAAACATCTTTGTTGGAGCGCGTCATTTTGGCCAATCACAACCTCAGGATAGACAGGGGGAGGAGACGACAGCGAAATCTTTGAACTGAAGTTAAAAAAAAAACCTCCGCAGCGCGAGTCCAGAGAGCTCTGTGCGAGTCGCGCGCGGAGGTTCAACAGAGCGCGAGGGAAGAGAGCAGAGAAAATTGTTCGAGCCAACTCCTCCAACGTGTGGGAGTTCTTGAAGCTTCACAAAGATAAAAAAAAAAAACCCTGCAACATGCAGTTTTGCAAAGTGACAACACGGGAGAACCCCGCTGATGAAAACATGACAGAGTCGTAAACTAACTTCACCACGGTGTGTATCATTAAACAGAAAACTAAAAAGCCCCTCCTAAATTCACTCTTGGTGGTTATTAAAATGTCACCTGCTCATTGGGTAAAGTTAATATTTTTATTGAGTGTCACCATTGTTTAGTAAAATGGTATGTTGTGTTAATAAAACTAAATAAAAATTAATAACAGTCAATTGCACCCCTAAAGCCACTGTGATAAATTGTCACATTAATTTAATTATAGCCACAGGAGTGAGTTTAAAAACAGGATGATGTCTATATGAACTAGTTGAATGAGGTGTCTCTAAAATATTGTGATGCATGATCAATAATAATTTAAACAAATTTTTAATCTGTCCACAGAATCTGACTTTATTTTGTTAGATACTGTATCTCTAAAATAATAATAATAATAATAATTGTCTAATCTTGTCATCTGCGTATGTTTCCCATACACAGACGAAATTCGTCTCTGCATTTAACCCAACCACCTACCAGGTGGTGCAGTGAGCAGCCATAGAAGGCGCTCGGGGAGCTGGAGAAATAGGTGTGCACTCATAGACACCCCAAGTTGTGCCGTGGCCGGGGTTTGAACCTGGGTCCTTCGGATCCCAAGTCTGATTCCCTAGCCACTACACCATTTTGGCCCCCATATACTGTATATACATATATATACGTACTATGCTGAGAAAAAATGTACCATTCTAAAATAGTTATTGAATCAAGTGTTTACATGTAGGTAAACATACTGTAGATGTTTAACAACTTGTTAAAATACACCAGAATGCAGGAAATGGCATCTACTTTATTCAAAAATTTCTGGCAAAACATTTAAGAAATGAGTTTTTACTGTTAGTAAGTTTTATTTATATAGCACATTTCACAGACATGAGAGTCACAAAGTGCTTTACAAAAGGAAAAATAAAATCATAAAATCACAGAAGTACTATACAAAAAGGTAAAACATAACAAACTCTAAAATCAATGTACAAAATTAACCAAAAGCCTGTCTGAAGAGATAAGTCTTAAGTTTTTAAATGCATCTGTTGACTCGGAGCAGCGCATTGTTAGCAAAATGTTCTGCTGTATTTGACTTGCTGCTGTTGTTGGTTGTTAATTTTTTGGTTGACACAATCTTTCCTATTTATGTTCTCATTAAATCAGGTTAGTAAATGACTTTTACCTGAAGCATGTTAAAAAATTACAAAATCTTTCGGGGGGGGGGGGTTGGCGCAACGTTTGTCACCTTTTTCATCCCTTCTGAGTTTGCAGGTATTGGTAAGAGGGGGACAGTTGAACCCGGAGGCCTCCACCTGTTTAATGATGGACGGTTTCTTTTCACAAAGATGGCCTCCTTTACTCCTCTCTCAAACCATCGTTCCTCTCTATCAAGGATGTGAACATCTTCATCCCTGAAAGAGTGACCGCTGGCCTGGAGATGAGTGTAGACCACAGAGTCCTGACCTGATGATGTTGATCTTCTGTGCTGGGCCATCCTTTTGGCCAGTGGCTGTTTAGTTTCCCCGATATAAGACTGATCACAGCCCTCCTGACACTGAACAGCATAATAATAATAATAACAATAATGAATTCAATTTATATCGCACTTTTCATTAGTGAAAATCTCAAAGTGCTACACACATTCATACACCGGTAGTGGCAGACTACCATGCAAGGTGCTTTCCAGTCCTAGGCCCAGTTAGGATATCCACATTTCTCTAGAGCCTGTCTTGTGTGTGATTTCTCCTTCTGTCTGGCTCCTGAGTTAGTGGGGACGCTGTCTGCTCTGTGATACAGAGTCCTGATGACTCCTAACTTGTGTTCCAGAGGGTGATGGGAGTCAAACTGTAAATACTGGTCTGTGTGGGTGGGTTTGTGGTACACCTCAGTTTGCAAATTTCCTCTATCAGAAACTGTCATCAGCAAACTGGTTGATCCACTGTGAGAGGGTGCTATTTATAAGACTGAGTTGAACACAGCAACTCAGACTGAAGAAGACTTTTGGATGAAAGACGAAACGTT
>JBBPBX010026556.1:11943-27504 GCA_038048925.1 Garcialebias charrua | reverse complement strand
TGGAGTCCTGTTTGGGTTTCTTCTCTGCTTTCAGGAAGGCCCAGTTAGGATATCCACATTTCTCTAGAGCCTGTTTTGTGTGTGATTTCTCCTTCTGTCTGGCTCCTGAGTTAGTGGGGACGCTGTCTGCTCTGTGATACAGAGTCCTGATGACTCCTAACTTGTGTTCCAGAGGGTGATGGGAGTCAAACTGTAAATACTGGTCTGTGTGGGTGGGTTTGTGGTACACCTCAGTTTGCAAATTTCCTCTATCAGAAACTGTCATCAGCAAACTGGTTGATCCACTGTGAGAGGGTGCTATTTATAAGACTGAGTTGAACACAGCAACTCAGACTGAAGAAGACTTTTGGATGAAAGACGAAACGTTTCTACAATTTTTTTTGTTTTTGTTTTTTTTTTTGAATGTCCAGAGGACCAGACTTTGCTTTTTTAGGAAATTAGTATTATTTTACATCAAAAGGGTTAATTTTTGTAAATGTGAAAACATGGCTTATGCTTTGCCAAATTTCAAACGCGTGTAAATGTTAAATATCTTTGGTGTAAAAATATAGATTAGGTTTGAGATCTAGACTCTGCATTTGGCAACACGATGGCTCATGTTGCACTGTTGCCTCACAGCAAGAAGGTCCTGGGTTCAATCCCCGGTTCGACCTGGGGTCTTTCAGTGTGGAGTTTGCATGTTCTTCTCGTGTTTGCGTGGGTTTTCTCCAGGTACTCCGGTTTCCTCCCACAGGTCAAAAAGATGTATGTTAGTCTGCCTTCAGGCCCAGGCCTCTCTTGCAAAAGAGATCTGTGATCTCATTTAAATAAAGGTTAATAAATAATTTGCACAACATGCCATGAATTGGTGAAAGTATCTGAGCTCCCCTGCTCTCTGGACAGTATTCTCTGCAGGCCATGGGGTGATGAAGGTCTTGCCAACTTTGGAGCCACTAGGTGGGGGTTGAGGTGGTGGAGGTGATGCTAGCAATTAGGGATGCGCGATATAACCGGTACACGGTATAAACGATATAAATTTAGCCTACGATAGAGATCTGTCTTCTACCGGCTAACCGCAAAATCAGAGTTGTCAGATTTAATTGATACTTTTTTTTAGTTTAAAACTGTGCATCAGTGGTGTTGAAGTGTACAAACAGAGTTGTCAGAGTTAATCGATACTTTTTTTGTGTTGAAAACTGTGCGTAAGTGGTGTTTAAAGTATTTTCTTCGAGTGCTAATAGCGAAGCTACAAGCTAACTTTGTCCGGCTTGCCGTAGTGTTGCCATCGGACGCATGCGCAAAACGCTGTGTTCCGTCGAAAGTTTTTTTTTTTTTGTCTAAAGTTAAAGTATGCGTTGGTCAGCTTTAAATCAGAGTTGTCAGATTTAATCTTACTTTTTTTAGTTTAAAACTGTGTGTAAGTGGTGTTAAAGTCTTTTCTTCGAGCGCTAAGTATCGAAGCTATAAGCTAACTTCGTCCGGCTTGCCGTAGTTTTGCCGTATACGGACGCATGCGCAAAACGGTGCGTTCCGTCGAAAGTTTTTTTTTTGGTCTAAAGTTAAAGTAAACGTTGGTCAGCTTTAGAGAAACCTGCTCTCTGATCTGTGAACAGAACGTTGTGTTGTGTGATTTTACTGCGAGACCCTCTGGTCAAAGCCACAGAGGAAACTGGTTCTTCTTCTTCTTCTGGTTGCCTTGTCAGATCTCCTTAAAGCAGAAGGAGCCTCCAACCCTCTAGAGGGTTGGAGGCTGAAGTGTTTTCAGTGTAAAATGCTCTGTTGTTTTTTTCTTAACTTGGAAACTGTTACGAGTTAACAACATATTCTTTAGTTTAAAACTTATGGCTAAAACTACACAAGATATATTTTGCACTGTTTTGCACTACAAGAAAGAAGCCTAATGCTTGAGTTGTTAATTATTTAAAAACTCTCTGGACCTAGTAGTGAAATGTTCTTAATAGAGATTATTTTGTGGTATAGCAGTTTTCAAAATAAATTATGGCAAAAGGACACCCTATGCTTTTTAAAATTTATTTCTATTGCAAGTTTTATACCCCAAAACATATTGCGATATATATCGTTATCGCCACCCTTCACAATACATATCGTGATATGAATTTTAGGCCATATCGCACATTCCTACTAGCAATGTTTTGTGGATTGAGACAAGAGCTTTGCAGCTAGTAGACCACTCAAATTGGTCACCTAGGCTTGTGTAAAATCAAGTTTCAACAGTGAGTTGTCTGCATGGGCTACCTCATTTATTGTCTTTCTGCAGTGAGTTTTAAAGACCGTGTAAAGTAAATTTCAATATTTTCTTCAATAAACATTATAAATGTCATAATTGTAATGTTGTAAATGAGTAAAAAGTCTCAAAATTGTAGATAAATTAATTTTGGAGTTATAGATCAACTTGTGTATAAAGATATGTCTGTTTCAGGATTTTTTAGGCGTGTTTTAAATGTGACCGCGTTTCGTCACGCGGTCTTCTTAAGTATAGCCCCACCCCCTGCAGCTCCAGCCATATAAATTAGATCTTGCCTCGGTGGAGCCGTTCACTCGCGAATCGCAGATAGCATCAGA
This sequence comes from Garcialebias charrua, assembly GCA_038048925.1. Classification (NCBI taxonomy): domain Eukaryota; kingdom Metazoa; phylum Chordata; class Actinopteri; order Cyprinodontiformes; family Rivulidae; genus Garcialebias; species Garcialebias charrua. Next base: position 24,942 of record JBBPBX010026556.1, on the reverse strand, counting down.
TAGCAATAGCATAGATATTTTGTTCATTGTTAGCTAGCTAATCAATTATGCCTCGTTCGTGCATCTGTGCCCTACAAGTTCACAAGCTCCTTTTTTGATAAGAAAATGCGACAGGTCCATTGCATACTTAGTTATCAACGTGATTACTCTATATTTTAATCACCAACACAGACCCCGCATGCGATGTGACCGGGTCGGACCGGGTGCAGCGAGTCCGCTCATCTTCTAAAATAGCGCTTATTATTAAACACATAACAGCGGAGTTATGAATTATAGTTGTGTCCTCAACTTTAAAAACAAAACCAGAGTTGTTTGTGCACTAAAAACAGCGTAACTCTTGGAAAAAGGAGCTGCTGTTACAGCCAGAACTCAGATAAAAACAGAGCAGGTTTACTGGATCTCTGCTGCACCTGTCTGCCTCTCCACACACAGCTCAGGCTGTGAAGAACGATGCCGACCGTCACAGTGGTCACTGTCTGACTCAGAGTCTGAGTCTGGCTCTGGAGGTTCAAATGAGTAGGGCTGGAGAACTCCAATTAGGCTGCCAGCCTTCGCGAACATCTTCAGGGTGCAGGACACGGGCGCAGTACTGCGCTGAAACCACGCCCACGCGCTGACACGCCCCCAGCGTTTCAGACCAGGGCACAATTATGTTTTTTCATTATTTTTGAGACTTAATTTTATAAGGTAAACAATGGGCCTCATGCAAGAACATGTTCGTATTTTTATCCTAAATTTCTCTTACTTTTGTTCGTACGAAGTGTTCGTACGAACATGCCACGTCAGATTCAACAAACTCTTCTATCCTCAGGAAAAGTGTGTAAATGAGCTACATACGTATGATGAATTCCACCTGTTCTATCCACCTGCGCGTGCACGCGGAGAGGTTATTTACATAATTCCCACCCCTCAAAACACCATATACGGCTACGTTTCCTGCCTCAGAGAGCAGGAAGTGTCCGTTCATACAAGGTATGACTATTTTTTTCCCTTCTTTCTTTAGATTATTTATTCATTCCAGATTTAAAAAAAACTCTATGCTTCATTTCTTGTTGTGTTGTAAATAGTTTTCTTGTGTTTTTTACATCTGGAATGAATTAAAAGAAAAAAAAAATGTTGGTCCCATGTGGGACTTGAACCCATAAGGTTCAGAACGACGAGCCAACGCTCATCTCACTGAGCTATCAGAGCTCTATGATTTCAACAGGAGGAGGTCCATGTAAAGTCTACGTTACTGAGACGAATTAAACCTAAATTAATTCATAATTTAAGTTGGTTTTAGTTTGAGATATTCATATTAATATTGTAGTGTTAGAAAACGGCATTGATAACAAATTTATTTTAATTTAAATATTTTAATCCGTTAGTCATTATTACATTTATAATTATAATAATAATAATAATGAATTCAATTTATAACGCACTTTTCATTAATGAAAATCTCAAAGTGCTACAAGGAGCAACAGAATTAAATGTCAATAAAACAAATAATAAAACAATTAAAATCAATAACAATATCAGCCAAGATCAAAAGTAGAATCATGAGGAGGCAGAGTATGCTTGGTCGAAAAGGAAGGTCTTCAAGCCGCTCTTAAAGTCAACCACAGACTGTGGGGCTCTTAGACAGTCAGGAAGAGAGTTCCACAGACGGGGGGCAGCCACACTGAAAGCCCGGTCTCCCATGGTCCTTAATTTGGTTCTCGGAATGTGAAGGAGATTGCTGTTCTGTGACCGCAGCGAGCGGGTGGATGAGTATGGAATAAGAATATCCTTCAGATAATCTGGTGAAGTTCCGTGTAAGCATTGATGTGTAATGAGAGCAGTTTTGTACTGAATTCTGTAGGCGACAGGAAGCCAATGAAGGTTATGGAGAATGGGCGTAATATGTTCAAATTTACGAACTCTCAACAAGATCCTTGCTGCACTGTTTTGAATATATTGAAGTTTCTGAAGGTTTTTGCCATGGATTCCAATAAACAGGGAGTTGCAGTAGTCGAGCCTGGAGGAGACAAAAGCATGGACGAGCTTCTCAGCATCGGAAAAAGTTAGGGATGGGCGAAGTCTGGAGATGTTTCGAAGATGGAAGAAGCAAGTTTTAAACAGATGCTTAATGTGATTTTCAAATGTAAGATTGGAGTCCATTTTTATTCCAAGATTAGTAACAGAGGTGGAGAGGGGGATGTCTTGTCCAGAAAAGGAAAGTGTTGTTATAGGAGATGTTTGTACCTGGTGAGGGGTGCCAATCAGTATGGCCTCAGTCTTGGAGCAGTTTAATTGAAGAAAGTTCTGATTCATCCATGCCCTAATTGCCTCCAGGCAGGCAGAGAGGGCAGTGAGTGAAGATGGAGATGACAAGGTGGAAGATGAGGATGCTCCAGTCCTGATGTAAAGCTGTGTATCGTCGGCATAACAGTGAAAAGAAATGTTGAACTGATTAATAATTTGACCTAAAGGCAGCATGTAAAGGGAAAACAGCAGGGGCCCCAGAACCGACCCCTGAGGGACACCACAGGAGACACCAACTGTCTGGGACGTGGCGTTGCCAAGACTAACACATTCCAGCCTATTGGAGAGGAAAGATTTGAACCAGTCCAGGACTGTGTCGCAGAGACCGACCTCCACATGAAGACGGTGGAGGAGGATACTATGGTCCACAGTGTCGAAGGCTGCAGTGAGGTCAAGGAGGACAAGGATGGAGGGAGAGCCAGTGTCAGCGGCCAAGAGGACATCATTGGTAACCCTCAGCAATGCAGTCTCTGTACTGTGAGCTGCCCTGAATCCAGACTGAAACTTCTCATACAGAGAGTGTTGTTGTAGGTGATCCTGCAGCTGAGCAGCAACAGCTTTTTCCAGCACTTTAGACAGAAAAGGGAGGTGTGAAATTGGGCGGTAATTAGAAAAAATGTCGGGATCCAAATTAGATTTTTTCAGAAGAGGCCTAATGATGGCGGTTTTTAGAGGCAGTGGAACATGACCAGATTGTAGAGACTGATTTATTATTTGAGTGATAAGTGGGCCTATTGCCGAATGATTGGTTTTTATGAGAGACGAGGGGAAAGGATCCAGGGCGCAGGATGAAGGCTTCATTTTCTTGATGATGGCCTCCACCTCACTCTGAACAACTTCGTCAAAGCTGTTTAGGGTCCCAGAATGCAGACGGGTGGGTGGCACACGGAGAACGGGGAGGTTGTGGAGCTGAGATCTGATATTGTCAACTTTGGTTTTAAAAGATGAAAGAAACAGGTCGCATTTTTGAGCAGAGTCCTCAAGAGTTTGCTTAATGGGATTAAGCAGACGAGTGATTGTGGAGAAGAGCTGTTTAGAGTTTCCAGGGCAGGTGTTGATGATGTTAGAATAATATTTGGAGCGTGCTTCTTTAAGAGAATAGGCGTATGCTTTCTGATGTTCTTTATATGCCTGCTTATGCACAGACAGACCAGATGATTTTACACGTCTCTCAATAGCACGGCCAGTTGCCTTCATCTTGCGCAGCTCATCAGTGTACCAAGGGGCTGAGCGCGAGAAAGACACCAGTCTTGTCTTTAAGGGGGCGTGTAGGTCCAGGAGCTCCCGAAGAGATTGGTTGTAGTAATCCACAGAGTCATCTGCAGAAGAATGATTGACAGCGGTCAGGGTGTGAAGATCGGCAGACAGAACATCAAGGGAAATGTTTTTAAGGTCACGGAACTGGATGGGTCGTTTTGGGTTTGAAGCAGGCGAAGATGAAGGCACTTCCAGGGAGATGACCCTGTGATCTGAGACACCCAGGTCATATACAGATAAGTTATTGATGAGTACAGTGTCTGTAATCACCAAATCCAGAGTATGCCCCCTGCTGTGCGTAGGGGCGTCAACATGTTGAGTGAGATTAAGAGAGTCCAGAAGAGACTTAAAATCTGTTGCCAGAGGTGAAGAAGAATTGTCCACGTGGATATTTAAGTCGCCAAGAAAAATAGTCTTCACAGGGGAGGTGCAGAAAAAAGTGAGGAGGTCATGCATCTCTGAGTTAAATGAAACATGTGGTTTGGGAGGTCTATAAATTAATATAACATTCATCAGGAGTGGGGCTTTGAAGCTGAAAGCCAGACATTCAAAAGAGGAAAAGTCCTGAGAAGACAGATGAGACAATTTTAAATTACTGCGGTAGATTACAGCCAGACCACCACCGCGGCCAGTGCTGCGGGCTCTCTGCAGATAACTGTATCCAGAAGGACACGCCTCATTCAGAGAACTGAACACATTTGGTTGGTGCCACGTCTCTGTAAGACACATGAGGTCCAAGTTCTTCTCCAGAATGTGATCATGAATTAAACATGACTTGTTGGATAGTGACTGCACATTGAAAAGTTCTAATTTAATACCAGTTGGTGTTGAAGCCTTTTGAACCGGTTTCAGCAGACTGAAGTCCACTCCACGTTTTCCTTGCCACTTTGTGAGCTGTGGACTACAAGGGACTACAGACGCAGCGTTCTGATGACGTCGTGGAGGTGCGACACGTCTTTCAGCCCAGACAGCACTAATCGAATCCGAGTTCGCTTGAGAATAAACGGTTTTCCTTCGAGAGCTTCTATGGATGTAACGAGGTCTACGCAGAAGTCCCAGTTGTTTGATGGTGGAAATAGAAAGAGGAATGGAGCAGTTGTTAAGTTCAAACAACTGCGAAGCGGAATACGTCAACATCCACGAGCCGGTGGGGGCTAGCACAGAGCTAGCCGCTAGCAGCAGGCCCACGGCTCCGAGAAAGATATACAAGAAGCAGAGAGATGAAACTCGAACGAGCATTACCTTGAAGGAGTACAGGAGAGAGTCCAGAACAGTCCAGAGGACACAGGAAGTTGAGAGAGGCAGCAGGTAAGCGAACAATAAGTGCAGCTACGTGGTTCTTGAAGCTAAATTCGTGTTGAAGCTAGCGCGAGCTAGCAGCTCCTACTATTAAAATTCCGGTTAGACTAGTAAAGTTTTCTATCTAATGACTCCAGCAAACAAGTCAAATCTTGGCTTCGCCACGATCTCCCATCCTGAGCAAGCACAATGGCATCAGTGGAAAGGAAAAACTCCCTTTTAGAAGGAAGAAACCTTTAGCAGAACCAGGCTCAGGACAAGCGGTCATCTGCTTTGACCGGCAACTTATAATGTTTGCAGATCCACAACGCAGTCAGAAAAGACAGTTGCTCTAAAACTAACTAACTAAAACACAAAACTTAATCACAGAAAGGTAGAAATGTTCAAAGAAAGGTAGAAATGTCCGCGTCCGTTCACACAGGTGCTGTACACAGGCTTGCGCCTGCCGCACTCTGCGTTCAAGAAAGGTAGAAAGGTTCAAAGAAAGGTAGAAATGTCCGCGTCAGCTTGTACAGGTGCTGTACACAGGCTTACGCCTGTCGCACTCTGCAGTCGAGAAAGGTAGAAATGTCCAACAAGGCTCGGTGAAAAAAACAGCAGAAAGTAATAAAAAAGGCTTCAAAAAGCAAAAAGTGCGAGGAGCAGCGGCAGCCAAGGTGTGCCCGCGTCCACTTCCTCCACAGGTGCTCAGTCACTGACAGGTGCTCAGTCACTGACAGGTGCTCAGTCACTGACAGGTGCTCAGTCACTGACAGGTGCTCAGTCACTGACAGGTGCTCAGTCACTGACTAATTATAATTCTACTTCAAACAGAATAACCTATTGTCACAAATAATTATGGTGCGTGATTTCTTTGGACTCAAAATATTTTCTGAATAATGAAATATAAAGTTATTAGTGAAGAAAATCCGTCTGGATGACAGCAGACTACTGCTCGTAAAATATACGACAGGTCTGGACCACTCGTAAATTTTGTTCGTATCTGAAAAAAATCTTAGGATATGAAAACATTGTTGAATGCCACAAATGCTCCTAAATCACTCGTACGCACAGTTTAAGAACAAATCTATGCGTACGAACGGTTCTTGCATGAGGCCCAATGTTTTTAATCAGTCAGATTTATATGGGTGATTAATAACACATATTTATGCCGTGTGACAAACTCAAAACACACATTTAATTTTACTTTACACAGTCTTTAAATAAAAGAAAAATAAAGTGCAAATTCCCAGAAAATAAGAATAAAAAATTGCAGCCTTGAAGCCAATAACACTCCAAATATGTGAAAAATTCATTTTGTGTCTCTTGCACATGTTCACGATGTCTCTAAAAGGAGGTTTTATGCGTGGAAAGCGTTATTATGAGTTACAGTCTACAGTACACCGTAGACTGTAACTCATAATAAAGTCTGTGGTTGACTTTAAGAGCGGCTTGAACCTATAAGTGAAAATAGGTTCCTGTTATTTTCAAATTCATGCCTCCAAGAACAGAAAACGAGCTGTAGCTGCAATAGCTGGCAGGGAATTTAAAGAATTAATGTTTCCTAGAGGTTTGAGCACGACTTATGAAAATTAAATGTATTAACTTGAATTATAAGGCTGTTTCATTGTCTCCTAATTAATTAAATGTTGTCATTTGTGTGTGTTTAAGCACTACATATTAGTTGTTGACTGTTCTTGTGATGCAAGAAATATAACACTGCATTTAATGTTAAAGAGATACTGCTTGAATAAATAATATAAACATAATGCATCCAAAAACTATATATTTGCAAAACAAGAAATATCATTTTCCTGAAAGCTGTAACACGAAGCCAGAGGATATTAGATTACCAGCATGTTATGTATTGTTCAGTGCAGCCCTGATGGGAAGCAATAAGAGTATAAAATCTGAAAAACTGGTAAGTACGTTGGCAGCTACAGCTTTTATGAAGGATAATTAAGACATAATTGTAGATTTAGCCCTAATAGAACAACATATTGGCACCTGCAGCCCACAAACCGCACACTGAGTAAACATTAAGCCTCAGAGCTGAGCAAAGTCTTAATGTAGCAAACAGCCTAAGTGGCTGTTCAATGGGAGAACATGTTTTCCATCTCAAGCCAAAATTCCTGCTTTCATTTGATTGCCTTCAATAACTAAATTGGCGCAGCAAAACATACGTGAGATATGATTTCTTTTGTCGTTTCGCCTCGCAGCAGATTTGCTTAATGCTTTTTAATTAACTTGTGAGATGTAATTCATTGAAGGAGAGCAGATTCTGTTGCCTCCTAAAACGCCGAGTTACAGTTGCTGAATTAGTCTTCCTGCACGAGTCAAAAGAAGGAAAAAGCAGAAAATAAAGCCAGTCGTCCAAACTTATTAGGGACAACGGTTTAAATGCTTCAGCTTAATTTCAGACGAGTTAATGAAATTTGTTTAATTAAATTCAAGGTAAATGTTCCAAATAGAACGATTAGTATGCTGATAAAAGTTATATTAAAACAGGATATAGTTTCAAATTGAAATCCAAAATAACTTGCATAAAAATAATGTCTTACAGGCTTTAATTTGACTGTTCATACATTTTGCTTAAATTTATCTAATGGCTATTGAATATACTTGCCAAGTGGATCATGTGGTGCACGCTGATAAAACATCTTCAGTCTGTTTGCTAAGAAAATGTCATAAATTTGTCTTTTTTATACTGTTGAGGCCTTGTGAGGGAAAAGAAAACCATGTTTTCAAATGAGAAAAGTTACCGAATGGAAGAATGTCTTTATGTCTTGTAATCCTTGAAAAACTTTTAAATACCTAAATTGATAAGAAATATGTAGTGTTGAGAGGTTTTTTTTTTTTCATGAACATTTTTAGATTTGTCTGTGTGTATGGGGGCAGGGCAGTGTTGAGTGGAAAAGTATAACAATACCGGTAATAATGGAGAAATATTCAGAATACAGTAGTCCCTCATTTATCATGGGGTTTAGGGGACCACGCCCCCCCCCCCCCTGTGATAAGTGAAAAACCACAGTAGTTCAAGTACAGTAAACTTTATTGTCATTACCATCTCATGTGGTACATGAGATGGAACACAATTATGTCATTCGTGACAAATTATGTACACAAGTACTTTGTAGTAGTAGCAAGTAGTAGTTTATTTTAGTATTTATGTACAGTATATATTAAGGCTTTAGAAACCCTTCCCACACTATTGCAGTGTTCGAAACTCTTAAACCTACTCCCAAATTTTTCAGCCTACCGGTATAATTCGTGATTTATTTATTTAATTTTTTTGGGCGTAATTTGCATGCCCTGTGACTTATACATTGAAGCGACGTATTTATGGATACCCCCCCCCCCTATTTATAAACCAATTTTTGGCTGAGATATGACCGTTTTCATTCATTCTGACTGAAAATATTGAACACTACCATTTTCAGCCGCTAGATGGCAGTCGAGTAGTATGGCGTGCCATTATGTCATGTAATAGGTAAAAAGTGGCTATTAATGACACAATCGGCTTTCCATAGCCTGCCACCAGCTCACCTGGAGAAACTGTCAAATCAGCTTCATTTCGCTGCACCGCCCCTGCAAAATGCAGCTACCGGTAATTTGATCATTAAAGTGCAGTTATTAAGGAAAAGTTCAACTGAGACACACCTTAACTATAATGTTAAGAAAACAAATAATTGTTTTGAAGTGTTAATCTTGTTAAATTCGCCTACAGAATTCAGTACAAAACTGCTCTCATTACACATCAATGCTTACATGGAGCTTCACCAGATTATCTGAAGGATATTCTTATTCCATACTCATCCACCCGGTCGCTGCGGTCACAGAACAGTAATCTCCTTCACATTCCGAGAACCAAATTAAGGACCATGGGAGACCGGGCTTTCAGTGTGGCTGCCCCCCACCTGTGGAACTCTCTTCCTGACTGTCTGAGAGCCCCACAGTCTGTGGTTGACTTTAAGAGCGGCTTGAAGACCTTTCTTTTCAACCGAGCATACTCTACCTCCTCATGATTCTACTTTTGATCTTAGTTGATACTGTTATTGATTTTACTTGTTTTACTTGTTTTATTGACATTTAATTCTGTTGCACCTTGTAGCACTTTGAGATTTTCATTAATGAAAAGTGCGTTATAAATTGAATTCATTATTATTATTATTATTATTATTNTTCTGTAACGTTTAATAAATTGCAACATTTAATCAATGTTCATGCACATTTTTTGATACAGAATAACTGAAGTATATCTTAATCAAGTCTCAATTTTATCACAATTTCTTTACTTTCTTTCACCTTCAGTCAGTAACAGTTTGGTTTCATTTGTGGTCAAATCCTTCGAAAGTTGTCCCACGTTTCTTGCCCTTTTTTGTCTCATAAACATTAAACTGATTTAGATGGGTTCCAGATGACTTCAAAATAAACATTTGTTTATTCATTTTGTGTTTTTAATTCCCTCCGTTAGGGAATCCAAAACCCTGTTTGTAGTGAAACTCTGGCTTTATGGGTATTTTTATATTAAGTTTTCTTGCAAAATATATAGACTCATTCTTTTAATTAATCAGTTAAATAATGTGAAACACACCTGAAAATACCTAAATTGTAATATTAAGTTTTCTTGCAAAATATATAGACTCATTCTTTTAATTAATCAGTTAAATAATGTGAAACACACCTGAAAATACCTAAATTGTAAAGTAATAACTTTTTTACCAAGTGAGGGAAAAAAGGTTTTTCATGTATGAGGAAAAATAAATAAATAAATGGTGTTATTTATTCAAATAACCAAAGATAACTTAGGTCTAAAATTCTTTATGAAGGTCAGAGAATGTGCTCATTATATTTGCAACAAGAGAAATCTGAGGGTCAAATTAAATTTTATTAATCTGTGAGACTGTATGTCCGTTCCAGTCAAAGCAGTCTTTGTCTAATTTTAAGGCAAGTTTAAAATAAAAACATTATTTGAATTGAATTAAATGCACAACAAATTAAGTCTGCATTTTCTGTGTAAATCTCCCTTCATGCAGAGGAAATGTGTTGCTTTGTAACTTTATTTTATTTATTGTTAACAAAAAGAAAAATGTGGTAATGATCTAACAAGAAGCTTCTCTCCCTGCAACAGAAGTACTCGTATTATGTACCTAAACTAATTACGACTGCAAACGAGAGTAAATAATTAGGAGTTAGATTTCCCAAAGGAGGAAACCACTAACGGTACAATGTAGCCGTAATTGTATTTATCATTTATGTAAGAGGGCTCCTCGGGCGAAGTTTCTTCATCTGTGCACCACACTTCCTGTTGTTTTGTTTGTACAGATCGCTCATGGAGGTTTAAAATAAATTACATAAGATGGGACGCTTGTGGACTTACGGTTCAGAGTTAATCGAGTTGTTTTAGAAGCTTTTGAAGAGAACACGAAGCAGTGAGGTTTACTGAGCTTGTTTCTGATGAGAGTTATTGGTAAAACACGATGCTTTACAGCAAACGGTGGCAGAGAGTCAGATCTGACTTACAGCTTGAATGGATCATCGCCATATTGGCCTGAGGACCTTTTAATATGTTTTAAGGATTCAGATGGATTGAAAGGAGAGAGATTGCGATGTCACTCTGCTCCCTTACACGATAATCTGAACCAGCTTGCTGCAGGCCCCAAATACATCGGAGTTTTGAGCCTTTATTGCCATAAAAGACAATGGAATTCATTGCAAATGTGCACAGCTGACTAGTCTGAGACTTTGTTTGAGAGTGGCATCCATTATTTATTTTTTTATAAAGAGACTCATGAATAAGAGAAATGTTTAGAAACAGCAGTTTGTCCTTGTTTTTCTTTCTTTGTAGTTGCACCTTCCCTTCAGAGTACAATCTGAGAGAATGGACATCCATTATCTCCGGTGCCGTGGAAGTAAAGAGAGGATTATCTGACTCCTGCCGGTTTAGCTGGCGTCCCACGGTTTACAGACGTCAAGATCCATCTCCCAACTGTCGATCCCAGTCTGCCCCGTGTCTCCATTAGCACCTTGTGGCAGATGTTTTCTATCAACCGTCTTATCGCTTAGTGTCGCACATCCTTAATTGGGCGTGGTAATCATCCAATCACACAATATTAAGTATCCTATTTGTGGAAATGCGGTTACTGAAAATGAATAGTTATTGATCAGCGACACTGACATTCAACATACTCCTTTTCACATATTACCCCAGCATTGATTGCTGGCAGCACTCCTTGTGTGCATTACTGCAGATCGACCTGATTCTTAATGTGCGGTCCAGGCTTGACCATTAGAACCATCCATTATCACGCTCAGCATTCACAGGCTTGTCACCGAGGCCTTGTGGGAAATTGGCAAGCAGACATGATTGTGACTGTGAGGCAGAGGCACATTTAGGCTCTCTAGTTTCTGTCAGCAAGCTCCTGCATAATTAATTAGCTTTAGTCTGTACTGTACGGCCGTGGTGCAGCTCAGAACATCCACGACGAGTGTTGCTTCATGCGAGAGTTAGCCTGTTTATCGTTGCACCAGCCACAACGTGAGCTTTTCATACTAAACAGTTGGGATGAAACCGTAATTTAAAGGGTGTCTTCTTTTGTCTTGTCTAACACTTGTTTTTCTGTTTTTCTCTTAATTATATGATGGTAAAATTAAATTTCTGGTCAACAAAAGTACTAGTTAGCGATTATCTTCTGGCTTTTTGCTCAATTTGGGATCTTTGGGCAAATGTATTAACATTAGTTGACACTAAACCAAGCTTGAGCAGGATTCCCAAAAGTCTTAAATTCATCACTCCCATTTTTAGGCGTTAAATATTTTTAATACATCCAGATTTCTTATTTTATGTTTCCAACATGCATTTAGTTACTTTTTAAAATTGTTCATTTGTTGTGTGGACTTGTTCCTGTTTAAAGTGCTTTATAAATAAAATGGTATGGTATGGTATGGTATGTTTATTCATTGCATCTATTTTCAACATTTTATTTACATTGTTGGCATTCTTTCATTTTGTGTTTTTATGTTAGTCTGAGGGTTTCAGATATTACTCTGTAACAAATCTAAGAGGCCCATCGTGCAAGAGTCTTATTGTTGTGTTTTTAGATTAAATTTAATTTTGAGTAGAAGACAATGCATTTACACAAAGAGCCAGTAGGCAAACAGGTTGTGAAGCAGGAACAAGGTTGTTTATTTCTAAGCAAACTGAACAAAATTGAAAGTAACATAAAGTGTGTGTGACATGATTTTGGAACTTTGCATAAAATGGCACAACATATATATCTTGCATCATTCAACTATGTGTGTTGTTGCAAACAAAATGATAAATTAATGAAAATTCCTTTCGAAGTGAGTTTAAAATTTGCGCCATGTTTCTTCACGGGACATCTGGGTACTTCCGCATGCGACGTCTGTGACGTAGACACATGAATGTCAGTCTGCGTCTGCTAGGATAACGCATATCCATTGTCTGCAAGATCGCCTTTTTTTTTGTTGTATAACTTGAAAAATGCCGTTACGTTGTGTCGCATTTGGGTGTTCTAATATCATCAGTGAACAAGTGAGCCTTTTCACTTTCCCAAAAGATGAAAAACTTCGTCAAGACTGGACAAAACAAACAAAGCTGTCCCCCTCGGAGCCCCCCTCGCTCCACCTGAACGGTAAGGCAGAACCTGCTGTTTCTTGTTCAACCCCCTGAACTAACTTCGGCTTCCCAAACTGAAGACAAATCGCTCAAATCTAAACTTAGATTGCTAAATTCGTCGGTTTCTATATTGTGCGCCATTGTTATGTAAAAGGGGCGTTCTAGGAGACATTCCTGTGTCTACGTCACAGAAGTCGCATGCTGAAGTACCCGGATGTCCCGTGAAGAAACACAGCGCAAATTTTAAACTCAATTTGAAACAAATTTTCATTAATTTATCATTATGTTTGCATAAACAAACATAGTTGAATGATACAAGATATATATGTTGTGCCACTTTATGCAAAGTTCCAAAATCATGTCACACACCCTTTAAAAACCCACAAGGATATAACAAGCTAAAGAGGACTTGTCAAAGTTCAACTGAAAAGCGTTTATCTCATTGCAGGTATGATGATAAAAAATCAGAACCAAGTGTGAATGGAAATGACAAAAACATCCATCCATTATCTTTATTCCCTCCTTCCTTTGCGGGTCAT
>JBBPBX010026556.1:0-11830 GCA_038048925.1 Garcialebias charrua | reverse complement strand
CAAGATCATTCATTTAGCTGTAATCTGATAAATATAGTCACCAAAAGAGACTATTTCTATCTTTGATTTTATTCTAATGTGATCAAAAGAATAACTTTTGTCATTTTCATGATGTGTGCTTTTAAGCTGTGTTATTCTGTAAGAGTATTACTGTGTTCACTGCTGTGTTAAAGGTGAAGTCTCGGGTCACAGAGACCGGACGGTTTTGTTTAGAAAGTCAGAAGACAATAATCCGTTGTTTTTCATGAAAGGGCTCCAGCTTGCTGTGTCTTTTCCTAAACAAATCTCTCTCTGCTACTGGCTGTAACCTTGGGTCTGATAAGGCAAGTGAACTCCTCTCTAAGTCTCTTTTAAGTTCTAACTGTGCGGAAACGCTTCAGAGTTTGCTGGGAACTTCAAAGAGATGTGAACTTTTCCCAAAGAGCTGAATGACCACCAGTCACGCGCTAAGGACTCGTCATCCAGCTGGGACTGATAACATGTTGTTATGGGTCCACTTCGAACGAGCGTAAGCTCAAAAACTTTGTTATTCCTTCCTGGAATAAATTATCTTGAGCCAAGAAGCCACGACTGTCACGACTTCTGCCGACGAAAGCGAGTATCACCGACACCGACAAGGTAAACACGCGTGGAGTCCAGCTTGGACTTGCGGGACCGACGACTCGTCAGTCTAAAGTTGACCACAGCTCTTTACCAGAACCAAGGCGGACGTCTTAAGGTAAAGGAGCAGCTGTTTGCTTGCTGGAGGTGTGATGATATCTTAGCTGGACGCGTACGGAAGAGTGTCATCTGGTTTCATAAATGCAAGATAAACTTCCTCTCTTAACCTCCCAATTCTTCTTAAATCTTTCCTCCTATTCTTTCCCCTCTCAATCTAAGCTGGAAACTATTTTAAGTTAAAGAGCCACAGACTAAATATGTTTAACATCTAGTATTTATGTCTGTTGTGTTGAATTTAAGTGTGCTGACGTTTTAAATTACAAGAAAGTGAAATCCTGTCAATCAAGTGTAATGGTGTTAATTTAGTTGATTCATTTTAAATAAATGATAGTGTCTCTTTGACATATCAAGCTAAGTTAACGTGTCCATTGTCACTCTATAGCTCTGTTTATGTATCCATCATAAAGATCACAGAAATATTGGATAAACTGAAAAAGAAAAGAATCCGTGAATTTACTATTCAATCTGAATAAGTAAATTAATTAAGGTAAAGAGGTCAGTATTAATATTGACCTCCTCTTAATCCTTTACATCTGGGTGGCAATATATGTGTTTAAGGACACAATATACTATCTCCCTCATGTTTCCTACACTACTACCGTTTCATTGTGGGGAATGCAGTGCTGGTGCGTGCAAAACACCAGCGAGCGGCTGTGGCCTGCGGGCCGTTTCTAATAGTGATTAAATATCATCCAGGGGGCCATAAATAATTAATTCCGGCCCGCGGGCCGGCACTTTAATATATGTGCATTAGATAAATAAATTCTACAGATAGCCAAAACCATTGTGTTTGAAGAATAATTATTCTAAACTTGTTTTTCTTGAGCAGCGTCCATACTGTCCACACTTCAGTTTTATTAATTTATTTTTTATAGATGGGGGAAGTGGTGATCCAGAGGTTAGGGAAGGTGAGCCTGTGATCAAAAGGTCGTTGGTTTGATCCCCCAGACTGACAACATCAAAATGTAGGTGGGAAAGGTGAAACACCCACACCTGCCTCCACCCTCGTTTGACCCACTCTGGGCCCTTGAGCAAGGCCCTTGACCCCCACCATCTGCTCCCCCAGACACCCTAGATGGCAGCTCTCTGCTCCACACAGAGGGCTGTGGTAGCTCAGTGGTCTGTGTTTGCTTCAGGAAGGGCATCCAGGGTAAAAACAATTGCCAAGTCTTCATGCGAGTTAGTTCGCTGTGGCGACCCCTGAAGAAGGGAGCAGCTGAAAGGACTTTTGTTTTATTTTTTTAACATAATTTTGCTGCATTTTCACTTCCTGTTCACATCCATTGTTCAAATAACTAAAAAAAAATAGTTTTTTTTTATAAGATATATGTAAAAAAAAAACTTAGGGTGGCATGGTGTTGCAACTGGTAGAGCAGCTGCCTCTCAGCAAGAAGGTCGCCTGATCAAATCTCAGTCAGGGATCTTTCTGGGTGGAATTTGCATGTTCTCTCCGTGTATGCGTGGGTTTTCTCCGGGTACTCCGGTTTCCTCCCACAGACCAACTCTCCTTACTCTCCTGCACTCCTCCAGAGCCTTTTTCCTCGCTGCCCACAGCCTTTTCTGGATCTCTTCTCTGACATTTAAAATGGAGACAGCAGAATGTTCAACACAGCTAGAAGATCCTCCATGTTTGTTGTGTCTTTTCAGAGTCATCTTCTTCTAATAGGTTTAGTGGTGGCTAGTATATAGCTTAAAGGAGCACTACCGCCACCAACTGGTAAGGCGAGTTGGATTCTGGATACGCCTGCAGAACCGGTACTGAAGTGCATATGGAAAAGCAACATGTACCGAGCTGAGCCGAGTCGAACTGTTCCGAGAAGTAATTATGGAAACGGGGCTTTAGGCTGATTGCGTGCATAGACTGATAACTACATTGTCTGTAGATGTGAGTGAATGGTTGTTTATCTCTGCGTCCTTGTGATGGACTGGAGACCTGTCCAGGGTGTCCCCCACTTCTCATAGTGATAGTCGGATATGGGCACCAGTGACCCCCATGACCCAAAAAGGAAGAAGTGGGTAAAGATGATGGATGGATGGATGGATGGATGGATGAGAAATAAAACTTCATTTTTTATGGATTTGAGTGATCAAGAAACTTGATTCATGCCCACAATCATTGTGTGCCCTGAACTTTCATACAAGTACAGAAATATTTCTACATCTTTTCAATTTATCCTAACTCTGCTGTCAAACGTTGATCATGCTCTGTAACGGTTATTAAATGAAGATAAAACAGAAAGGGGTGGGGGTGTATTTTGGGGGAAGCCTTCACCTTCCTGTTCTTCAAAAGGTTCAACAAGTTAATGTGGGCGTTCTCGCCACCTGGTGGCTCAGCAAAAGTATTTCAGCATTTTGTTAAACGTATGAATAAAAACAAATATTTGTTTTCAAAGTATATCTGGAGCATCAGTTCCTAATCTGTTTCGATCAGTGACCAACATGGCAAAGATTCAATCTGTTTTTGCTCAGAACGTCGTGGAGTTTGTTGAGAAAATAGAAGTGCAGCTTAGACTCCGCGGTGCCTCGGTAACCATTAACAAGATGTTTTTAGTGATTTAGTTTACGTGGAACCTTGATGCTCTAAGAGCCACTTCTGGAGCACTGGTTGTTTTTTTTATATTTTATTTATCTATTTATTTAGCTCCATTTAATCTGTAGGTGTGAGTAGGTGTGAGTAAGAGGATTATCAGGCAGCAGTAACCCAATGACTTGGGTCTGTTTTAGGTTCCTATTGATTCAATGGTTCACAACAAACTGCCTTTGCTTAGAATTCATATTCAGTAGCTTTTAATTGTTTTTGCATATACAGTACAGTATATATCTATATACAGTATAGAGAGATGGATGGATAGAGAAGGAGGGAGAGATGGAGAGAGAGAGACATAGATACTGTATACATATACAGTAGTGAACTCACCGTGAATCCAATACAGTACTGTAGAACCTCCTAAAATGCTTCGTCATATCTCCAGTAAAAAGACTTTGCGTTATTCCTTAAAGCTAGACTCTAATTTCAAGGTTTTATTTATTTTTATTACTTCAGAATAGAAAAACAGAGGCAGTGTTTCTTTGCTTGAGTTTAATAAACACAGAGGGCAAATTGCTCGTTTACTGTGGTGATGTGGGCGTAATGAGCAATATTGGTTTCAATGGTATTAATAAAAACAATGGCTTAATAAAACTGAAACCAAGCGTTATGCACATGGAAAGCTCACTCAATGAACATCATAATGAGTTATCCATGAAGCATATCACATTGGGCATTCATCAACTCGGTTGTCACCTTGGGAATAAAAGATTTCTAAGAATGCCCACACAGAAAATGAATGTAAATCTTGGAGATTATCACGATACGAAGAAGAGCTGATGTAGAGTTGACCTTTTTGCTCCACGAGAAGCATCAATTAGGAGAAATGTAGCAGAGTTGACTTCCCTCTTACCTTTTCCTCCATTATCGCTTCAAAATATTTCCATATCTTCATCTGTGTTTTTGTTCTTTACATTTTTTCCAACCCCCTCTCTTTTATCCTAATCATCTCCCCCTGAGTCAGTCCCTCAGTCAGACCCTTTGGTGTCTTTCTGTGCCTGTCATCATTCCATCATCTGCATTTATGGCCAAGCGTTGGGCAGAGACGTGCAGCAGAAAGGAGGCCATTTGGCTTCAGTCCAGGGTGTGATGTATCGGGTGTGTGTGCGTGTCTGTGTGTGTGGGTGGGGTTGTCCGACCCCACAGAGGTCGTAAACCTGGAAGACGGATGCAGTGCTGACGTTTTAGCTCAGCGCTCAGTTACGACCAGCGGGAAAATCTGTTTTTGTGTTCACGTCCAATTGAGTGTTGCGTAAGTACTTTAATGTGTTTGTGTTTTCACGTGCACCTATTTTACGGTTCAACAGGGAGCAACTGGAGATAACTCCTTGGATGTAAAATTTATTTACGATACAAACTTGTGCTGAAACATACCGTAATGCGTCCTTCCATAGGGTTAAGTTGGCCTGTAGGTCAGAAATAAGTATGGGAGATTTGGGATGAGTCGCCATGGTTGGGAAGGCCTAATGAAAAACTTAAAACTCATTGGCAGAGGCTGCTACTGTGCTCCTCCAAGGATTTAAGACTTGTCAGACACCAAGCCAACATCAAGATCTGGTGAGCTCACAGCCTAATGCTTGGCATTGCATCTTTGTGCTTTTAAATATACAAACAGAAAACCTGAAAAGAAAAATCTGCAGAAGCGATCTAAACTCCCGACCTAGAAAATTCTCCTCTGGGGCCGAGTCGGCACACTTGGCCTGGTCACCCACTAAAGCTATAAAAATCTGGAGATTGGTGCACAGGTCTGGAATTGTGAGGAAGAACAAAATCTCCCTAGGATTTGGATTCAGAGGATAGTAAAGGGTAAGATGGACACCCAGTGGAGAAAGTTTTGTAGAAAAATTTAGGCAAATAAAAGGAAGCTCCATCAGAGTCAGAGTCAGAGTCAGAGAGTCTTTATTGTCATTTGCACCGCATGTGGTACATGAGATGAAAACGAGATTATGTACACGAGGTCCCAGTTACATCCAACAACAATGAAAGAGAAAAACAGTAATAACATCTAGAACTAACTAAGAAAAGCATCAACTAGTAATACACTAAGCCTAATATAGTGGGAATAAACAGCAGCACGAACATGAGTTTGTATGAGCAGATGGTCACAGATGAACACAGCAACAAGAAAACAGATCAGCATCAGCATGATGTGATATTTTGCAGTGTTTATTTTTTTATTTTATTTTTATTTATTCATGAGTCTAACAGCCTCAGGGTAGAAGCTGTTCCTCAGTCTAGTGGTTCTACATTTGATGCTCCTCAACCTCCGTCCTGAGGGGAGTGGGGCAAAGAGTGAGTGTGCTGGGTGAGTGAAACGTTTGATTGTGATGGTTTAAAAAGAAAACATGTTAAATATGTTGATGTGACGGGCTAACAACTATCTACTATAAACCAAACCAGAGCATGGGACACAGGATATATTGTTGCCACATCTAAAAATAATGACCTAACTTCTGATCTGTAGGACTGTAAAAAGATTCAAGGATGGAGGAAAGAAGTGAATTTCAGGTTTATTATGACTTCACAATCAAGGGATTTTTATGAGGAAAAGGCAAAAGGAAATGCTGTCAAGTAAAATGGATTTCTTCCCGCTATCCAGTATCCCCTCCGTTTTGATACATACCACCATCTTCTTCTTCTTCTTTCGGCTTTTCCCTTTTCAGGGGTCACCACACCTCTGCATCCTGTCCTCACTCCAACTACCTCCATGTCCTCTCTAACTGCATCCATATATCTCCTCTTTGGTCTCCCTCTTTGTCTTTTTCCTGGCAGCTGCATTTCTAACATCCTTCTACCAATATACCCACTGTCCCTCCTCTGGACATGTCCAAACCATCTCAGTCTGGCCTCCCTAACTTTATCTCCCAGTTGTTCAACATGTGCTGTACCTCTGATGATCTCATTCCTGATCTTATCCATCCTTGTCACTCCTAAGGAGAACCTCAGCATCTTCATTTCTGCCACTTCCAGTTCTTTCTCCTGTCTTTTTGTCAGTGACACTGTCTCCAGACCATACAACATAGCTGGTCTCACCACTGTCTTGTAAACTTTTCCTTTGACCTTTGCTGACACCTTTTTGTCACAAATCACTCCTGAAACTTTTCTCCATCCACTCCATCCTGCCTGGACTCTCTTCTTCACCTCTTTACCACATTCCCCATTTTCCTGGACAGTGGACCCCAAGTACTTGAAGTCCTGCACCTTTGTGACCTCTGCTCCTTGTAGCCTCACTGTTCCACTGGCCTCCCTCTCATTCACACACATGTACTCTGTCTTACTACGGCTGACTTTCATTCCTCTTCTTTCAAGTGCATACCTCCACCTCTCCAAGTTCTCTTCCACCTGTTCCCTGTTCTCACCACAGATCACAATGTCATCTGCAAACATCATAGTCCATGGGGATTCCTGCCTGACCTCATCTGTAGTAGACCTCATAGTAAACGTTATTTTACATTAAGACATGTGGTTGGTCTTAGTCCAGTGGTTTTTCTGTCAAATTCTTGGGTCTTCAATTAGGCCAAACTGACAGATTTCCATCTCAAAGTCAAAGGTGTTCCTAGTGAAGAGAGACCAACATGACCTGCTGCTGTTGAGTTGTCCAAGTGTTGAGTTTTGAGTAGAGTTGGTGTCTGCAGAGGTTTTCTGGTTGTAATGTGCAGCTCAGATTGGCTCCATCCCAGAGAGGCAATTATTTGCTGTGCCAACAGGAACCAGGAGTGTATCTGTGTTTTATAACCTTTTTGTTATGACAATTAGAAGAAAGTGGAGAACCCAATATCTTGTTGTTGTTTGGCATGGATAAGCATTGTCACCTTGCTTGTTCTTCTCTCCATTCATGCAAGGCAGGTTGTCTCACACCTTCTATTCAGTTGGATGTGGGTTCCCTTGTTTCGACTGCTATTCTGGTCCATACTCCTTTCCTGTGAAATGGCTGTGCAAGTGTCAAAAAGAACGTATTCCACCCCTATCACCAAGTCGGCCTAAAAAAATAAAAGCATAAATCTTTGAAAGTTATACTTGCATATAGTCCCATGAGCTATATTCTATACCAGCTCTTTATGATCCTGGTCCATTTTGGCTCAAATGGCATCCTTCCTACAAGTTACTGCAGCCATTTTCACCCTAAACACCAAAGTCCATGTTCAAGGGACATAAAAAATTTGAGTTTCACTGTCTATCCAATAATCCTTTAAGAAATGTCCCCACAACAGTTTGTAGCTGTGTCTAATGAGTCTACCATCTTTGTTTATTCAATAAGTGAACGTGTGCCCTAAAAGAAAACCATCTTCACTCCTGCTTGGTACTATGGCACAAAGAAACTAATTAAGTTAGTTTTGGAATAGGCTTCCATCCTAGTTGAGCAAGGGCATCATACTAATACTGTTTATTTTGTACAAGGTATTGAAGGACCATTATTTCATGACCATTTTTCCTTATGTCACTAACTTGTTAAACGTACAAAAAAAATCAATTTAAATGTTTGAGTCAGTCAGGAATAGCAACAGTAGGAAATAGATGACACGCAAAAAAATATGTTTTCATGAGATTGGACATAAGGTTTTCCTCTGTGGAGCTCTGATATGTTGTACAGTTGAAACATCAAAGTTGAAACTGGTCAGAAAGTTAAAGTTTACATGGGGGCGGCTGCGGCTGAGTGGTTAGAGCAGTTGTCCTCCAATGTAAGAGTTGGTGCTTTGAATCCACCAGTAGCCACATGCCAGAGTGTCTCTGGGCAAGACACTGAACCCCCTGTTGCCTCCGATGTGTATCCCATCGGTGTATGAATGTGATGAAGCACTGATTAGTCCTCTTTAGAATGATTTGTTCAATTAGCTTTGTAGATATCTAGTAGAATGCTGTTTGAATGAGTAAATGAGGCACAGATTGTGTTGTAAAGAACATTGAGTATGTCAATAAGATAGAAAGGCACTATATACTGTAAGTACAGTCCATTTATGAACTGAACTTTTTAAGCCTTTAAAAGTTTTTAGACAATCACAGTTTAGGTTTCTGTTTTTTTAAAGGGTTTAAGACAAAACAATCATCTTCCTAGTTTAACCTTACCTCTAATGTTTGAGCTGTCTGCACTCTTCGGTTATTGCAAAGTTTTATTTATCTTTACACTTCCTACAGTTGATGCGTCAAAAATACATTTTGTCTTTCACCCAGTTTACTGCTCTTATTGAACTTATTTTTAATAAAAATACTCCAAAGTGCAGAAATCATACCTCCAAGTTTCATTGAACTTTCTTTTTTTTATTACTGGAAGAGAAGTCTTTAAATTGACATATAGTTTACATACAACACTGAAAAAGCAACAAAAAATAATAATAATAATGCATGACAGACATGATTTTACCACTTGATATTTAAATTTATTTTAGTTCGATTTATAGTTTTTGGGCAGTGAATGTTTCAGGCTTAAATTCTAGTTTGCCTTCCTGTCTGCATGTCTTATTAAGAGTGCTGTCAGGGAATGAAAGGCACATGTATGTGGTTACCATTGTAAACCTATCGAGCTTAGGTCGTGACTAAATAAACTATTTGAATTATGTAAGTTGCATTTGCACCTTTTTATTTGCCAGTTTAATTTTGATTATTTTATAATTTTTGGCTGCAGGGACGATTTCTTTGTGTTATTAGGATCAAGTTAATTTTCCATCCAGCTTCAGTATGTCGATGTTTAATGAATCCTAGACAGGAATTACACCACGCTAGAAAAAGCAGAGTAAGTGATATCTGTCAGCATGCCAAACTAAATTCCAATAAACCCTACATTTGATTTATTCTGGAGCAGCTGAACGTTCTCTGTTTGCAACAGCTGCTTTATTACTTTTGACTCCTGCTCTCGAGTTTGAATGAAATGTAAACAAGAGCTGAAAGACTCAAACTATTTCAAACATTTAATCAGTTATTGTTACATTTTAGGAGATTAAGAGATGCCAAACCCAAAAAAGTTTTCTGGGAAAAAAAATGTTAAAGTCCAGAAAAACCCATCCATCCATCTGTGCATGTATGCATATATAATTGCATTCATTTTTCTGGACTAAATTTTTCTGGACTACATTGTCCATTGATCCATTATTCTGGACTACATTAATAATAATAATAATAAATTAAATTTATACCGCACTTTTCATTAATAAAAATCTCAAAGTGCTACATTATCCATCCATCCATCAATCCAATATTCTGGACTACATTATCCATCCATCCATTTGTCTGGACTAATTTTTTCTGGACTACATTATCCATCGATCCATTATTCTGGACTATATTATCCATCCATCCGTTTGTTTGGACTCAATTTTTCTGGAATACATAATCCATGCATAAATTTATTTTTCTGGACTGATTGGTAACTCTAAATTGTCCCTAGGTGTGAGTATAGGCACATACATGTGACTTTCATATCCATCTATCCATCTTCCATCCATCCATATTTATAGACTTACTTTTTCTGAACTACACCATCCTTCCATCCATCCATCCATCCATCAATTTTTCTGGACACAATTTTTCTGGACTATGTCATCCATCCATCCATTTTTCTAAACATTTTTTTTTTCTGGACCAGGCCAGCCCCGGGCCGCATCCATCCATAATTTTTCTGGACTAAACGTGGAGCACTGTGTTAAAGAGAGGTGCACGTAAGCGGGACAACACAGCGACACAACCTGCTCTGCAGGTCCGCCCGAAAAAGGAGCTGCGGAGAAAATTGGGCATAACTGGCACCGGAGCAGACGGAAACATCCCAGTGATTAAAACCAGACTGGTGAGTGTTTTTGCTACGAGGTTTTCTCCAGAGGTAGATGAGGATACCCTGCGCGCCTATCTCTCTGATAAACTGGGAAGATCTGTGACGTGCAGGAAAATAGAGTCAACAAATAGCAGATTTGGGTCATTTCACGTGAGGGCAGAGTGTGAAGAAGTCTCTGAACTGTACGACGCACAGCTTTGGCCAGCAGGAACTTATGTCCGCCGATATTATGAGGCTCGCAAATTAAAGGCGAGTGTGGAGAAGTCTGAAGGCAGCTCTGCAGCTGGCGCTACACCTGCTGTGCGTCCACCTCTCGAGGCTTCCAGCGAGGCAAGCGCTCGTGGTGATAATTAATCAACATGACTCTTAATATCAGCTCATACAATGTCAGGGGTCTGCGCGTCGGGCAGGATGAAGCAGATAAATCTCGCCGTCATGTTGTCAACAAACTCTTAGAAACCTGTGATATACTGTGTGTGCAGGAGACATTCTTATCTAAGCAGGACTTGGAAAGGTTAAACTCTATTCATAAAGACTTTTATGGAGCAGGGGAATCCACCACTGACTGTTGTGATAGGATACTCCGTGGCAGAATCCCTGGTGGTGTTGCAGTGTTTTGGAATAAGAAACTTGACCAACAAATCAAAGTGATCAGGCTGAATGTTGACTGGGCGATAGGACTTGAGTTCTGTGATGGGGATAAAACAATCACCATACTGAACGTGTATACTCCTTATGAGTGCTCAGAGAATGAGTTTGAATATTTAAATAGACTGGCCTATATCATGGCTTTCTTACAGGAACATGCAGTAAGCAGTCTTTTTATTGTTGGTGATCTGAATGCTGACCTCTCTGATCAAAGGTCTACGTTTGCAAACCATTTAAAACATTTCTGCTCGGATAATGGTCTCTCACTCTCTAGTGAATTACTTTTGCCAAGGGACAGCTATACTTACATCAGTGAGGCATGGTATACCACCTCCTTTTTAGATCATTGCATTTGTACAAGTGATGCTCATAACACCATTGATTCAATGAGAATTAATTATGAGCTGTCTACATATGATCATGTGCCCCTGTCCCTCTCTATAAATCTGGACAATGTGCCTTCTCTTACTTCTGTAAGTTGTGATATGCCTGAAGTACATATTAATTGGTCCACTTTAAAGGAAGGGGACATCAGCACATATCTCACCCAGAGTGAGACCATGCTGAGTAACATTGAGCTGCCTAAATCTGCTGTAACGTGCACGGATATCAACTGCCAGAATCTGCAGCACAGAGTTGAATTGTGCTCACTGTATGAACAGATTGTGGATTCTCTGCTTATCTCAGGTCGACATCTGTGTAAAATCAAGAACTACAAAGCTAAATTAGGCTGGAATGAGTATGTTGAGAAGTCTCACACTGAGGCAAGAAGGGCTTACAAAGCCTGGGTTGAATCAGGTAAAGCTAAATGTGGTCCTCTATTTGCTAACATGAAGGAGGCAAATGCAAAATTTAAATATGCCTTAAGGTTCATTAAAAGACATGAGAATTCTCTCAGGGCTGAATCACTGGCTAGGAAGCTACAAAGTAAATGCCCTACAGATTTCTGGACAGAAATAAAAAAGATGAGTAATAATAAAAGGTCTTTACCAACACATATTGATGGTGTGAGCGGAGCAGCAGAGATCACTGATCTATGGAGGAAACATTATGAAGATATTTTTAATGCTGTTAAAAGTAATTCATTTGTGGTTGGACATATTGATGGAAATGAA